>PVJO010013791.1:0-50581 GCA_004026905.1 Hystrix cristata | reverse complement strand
AAAATCATCATATCACAGTGATATATGCACAACCATGTTCATAGCAGCACAATTTGTAATAGCTAAGTCTTGGAAACAACCTAAATGCCCAACAACTGATGAATGGCTAAAGAAGATGTGGTTTTTCTACACAATGGAGTACTACACCGCCATAAAAAAAGGATAAACTAGAGTCATTTGTATGTAAATGGATGTTCCTGGAGAACATACTCTTAAGTGAAATAAATCAGACACTTATTAGTACACATCGAATTGTTTCTCTGATATGAGAAACCATAAGTGTAAATAAGGACAAAGGGGTAGAATAGATATTATGTTTAAAAAAAAAAAGAGAGATAGTATTCAAAAGAGAGGAGAACTAGATAGGGAAAAGGGGGATAAAGAAGAAGGTTAAAAGAAAATAAGATGAAAGGGAAAAAAATGGAAAAGTGTAAATAAACTTGTTGCAAATAGAGAGGGGTGGGTGAATGGAAGGGCGGGGAGGGGAAGAGGGGGGAAAGCCAAGATACATCCTGTACAGGTACAAAATAACTATGCTGATTATGATCATTATGTATACAATGTACCAATACGTGTTCTTGGTAAAAATAAAAAAAAAAAAAGAATAAAACCCTGGAAGACCTCCATTTATCGATTCTTCAAAGAACATATTTCTTTCATGTCATGATTAAGTGAACAATGAATAATTTTTGATAGTATAAAAAATGTGAATAATATTTCTTAGTATTTTCCAGATTTTGTTTTGTTCTGTTTTGTTTTGGGGTGCTGGGGATTGAACTCAGGGCTCTTCCACTTGAGCTAAATCCCCATTTCCCAGATTTAAAATTCCTAGATTTTGTGATTCTGGGACTCTGAAATAAATACGTAATTCATCTTACAAAAAAAAAAAAGAAAAGAAATATGAAGTAGTGTGTTTACTATTAGAAAGTGGTACAGCAGTACTCAGTCCGGAGTATTATGCACCAAACACCAGGCTGTTGCCCACCGCACTGCAGTGTCTGCTGGCCCCTTTTCCCTCTGTGCCTTTCCCACTCCTCCAGCCCTGCGCTTGAGCTCAGGCTTTTTGTTCTCCCACCAGCTGACATCGGGAGAGTCGGAGCACAGAGCTGCACAGCGTCCCTGGGCCCTGTTCAGATTAGGAGACAGTCCTCTGTGCCGTGGGCAGGACAGCAGTGGACCTCAGAGCGGGGCCCGCGTCCTGCCCCGGGCTCGGCTGCAGGAAGGGAACGCAGGGGAAACCGGGTTGGAAGAAGTCACTGGGTCCGAAAGAGCCGAGTGTGAGGGCTGCGAAGGCCTCGGAGCCAGCCAGAGAGGGCCTCTCGGGTGGGCGCTGAGACCTGCAGGCGGTTGAGTCGCCTGCTCAGAGCCGAACCGCAGAGAAGCTCCAGAGATGGATTTGAGCCAGGTGGTCTGGCTCAGGACTCTAGGTGTGCAGCTCAGGCAGGGAGCTCCAGAATTTTGAAGCGGCACTTGGCAGGAAGCAAGCAGGCAGCCGCACATGTAGGTGAAGAGAAGGGGAAAGAAAGCAGATGGTTAGTTAGGGCCTCGGCCGCTGCACCCCTGAGGAGGGAAGCAGGACACTGGCCGCCTGCGAGACGCTGTCTGGAGGCCCCTGCTCTTTTGGGTAAGAACCTGTAAATAGTCACGTTCCGCTGAGGAGGGGAAAGTGAAGTGCTTCTTTCATACGGGGCTGCCGTCTGTGGGACAGCCACCGTCGCTGTCCCTAAGATCTCTGTCTGCAGCGACCTGCTCTGCTGTCTTTTTTCGTGGCAGCAGCTGTTTCTTTCCTGCAGTAAACTTTTATTTCCTCTGTGGAGCTGGCCCATGTCTGATTTCCACCTTATGTGCTGCTAAGAATCCACGCCAGCCAGTGATAACTCCTCGAATCTTTCAAGGCCCAGGTCTTTGGCTCCCTCCTTGGGCTGCTTATTCCACCTTCAGCAAAAGTTCTGCTGAGTCAGTTCAGCAAAAATCCCATCTTCCTGGTACCTGACCGCTCTTGAAATCGGATCAAATTCCTCATACCCCACCTTCAGTATCTTACCACCACGGTGTGCCTTCGGCAAGCGCTCTGGGGTGCCGGGCTAGCCTTGATGTTCCTCTCATAGTAATTTGTGATTCACCTCCAGCTTCCTCCTGGGCTGTAAATTCTCACTGTCCTTGTTGTATGTGGACTTGAGCCTAATCTTTCTCTTTGGCTGCAAAATCCCGCTGTAGAAGTCATCCTGAAGGAATTCTGCCTTAGCACCTCTCTTCTCTCTCTCTCTCTTTCTTGGTGCTGGGGAGCACCTTTAACAAGGGTGTGAATAATTTTTCTTTAACAGGGCAGAGCGAAGTCTTTCCAGGAGACCTAAGTCCTCCTCCTGGTATCAGAGAGACCCCTTCTGTGCAGAAAGAACTTCAGCACGACCCTGGGGTTATCCATGCAGATGTGGGTCAAGGGGCAGTGGCGGAGGTGGAGCAGGTGGTTCTTTACTGACTGAAGAGATTCTGCCATCTTGGCAGAATAAGAGCTCAAAATAGAGGTTTATCTGAGTTATAAAAAACAAAGCAATTGTGTTTCTTGCACATCTGAATGTGTGAGGCGGGAATCATGACCTCTGCACATGAAACATGTCATTTCCCCCCAACAGTCCTGTGAGGTAAGTGACTGGCCATGGCATGTTGCAGCCCTTAGCTGCAAAATCCATCACATTCAACCTCCTTTTGGCAACAAAGGAGAAAGTATACATTTCTGTACTGTTGATTTGGTGTTTTAGATTTACCCGTGCTCGCCACTAGGTGGGGTTAGAAGTTACAGGATGCTTGGAATCTTGTTGGGAGCTGTTGGGTGATTATTGGATAAGCACGTTCAAAGGCCAAGAAGTAAAAGGATGACTGCCTTCTGCTTTGTGCTCAGAAATAGTACTGTTCTTTTCCTCTTTCATAGCATTTAATCCTCCTTACTTTGGTAAATTGAGTTTTCAGAATGATATAACTAATAGCTCAGAAGTTTATCAGTTAAAATCATTCCTATTCTACTTTTCACATACTGTTTGGTTCATATCCTTCCTGATTTTTTCTTGCCTTTAAATACAGACACATATACATGTATTTTACTGGTATATTGATACAGTACAGGCACTGTTTTTTTAAACTTATTTGTTGTCATTTAGCACATTTTATTAATACTTTCCTGAGTTAGTCCATATAGATCTATCTCATACATTGATTACACAGAATTCTATGGCATGAATATACCATGAAGTTTTAAATCACATTGTCTAATGGGCATTTGGATTTTTCCTCCCTCCCTTTCTTCCTTCCTTCTTACTGTTAAAAAATAGTTTAATTGAGGGGTCATTAGATGAAAGAAAAAAGAAGTTTAATTGTGGGTGCCTACGAAAGCAAACTGAAATCCAGAACGGAAGTTTAACATCAGAAACAAAGCTGACCTCTACTAGAGGCAGTCAAATATGATTTTTTTTGGCTTCCTTCAACACTTTATGAAAGCTTCCCCTAGTACCTCCTTGGAGGAGCATTGAATTGCATAAGGCCTGGTGATGCCTAATTCACGAATGGGTGAATGTTCAAAAAAACTCTTCAAAATTTTACATAGATAATTTTACCTTAACATTCATTTCCTCTCTCTCCCTCTCCCTCCTGTCTTCCTTTTTTTTTTTTTGGCTATGTTCTAATCACTACTCTCACATCTATGACTTTATGCCCTTGTTTTATTTTCTACTGTTTTAGTTTTTTAAAACTTTTGCATCTGCTGGATCAGAAGCTATATACATTTAGAATTTTGATAGCTGCTGCTAAATTGCCCTTCCAAAAGGTTGTACTATTTTAAACTCCCCCCAACAGAGTTACAAAGAGCAAAGTTTCCAAATACTGCTTTGTGCTCCTTCGGGGAGACTGTTATCCGCCAGACTGGATGACTCCCCGAGGGCAGAAGTCTTCCTGCCTCCCTTCTGCTCTCTCCTCAGGGTGGTTAGCACAGTGCCCGGCCCAGGTATGCAATTGGCAACAGGAGCAGAATGAACCTTATCAAGGGTTTAGCCTTAGAAGGTTGCCTGCAAAGAACTTTAACTGACAAGAAAACAATTTAGATTTGTTAGACCAAAATTTCCTAAATTCACTTTGGACAGTGATGCTAAAAAGAAAACTATGTTATTTTTGTTCCCGAGTGTTTATTCATTGCTTTGGTTGGTGGTTATACCAAGGGGAGACAAATCTTTGACTTCTTCAGGTGGGCTCAGAGCAAATAATATACTTGTACAAAAATTTGTTTTGCTGATGGGGCTTGGTCAGGTCTGAATCTGGCCTCCTGCTCTCTGGATTGGCTTTCCCACTTGCCACCGAGAGTATGAGAAAAGCCCATAAAAATGCAAAAATGAGTTTATTCAGAATTTGACCAAACTGGGGGGGCAGTTAGTCCCCCTGTGTGCTTGGGATCTTGTTGGGAGCTGTTGGGTGACGGTGACTTTTGGATATCCTGAGAGCCAGGAGGCTCAGGAGCCCAGACTTTTCTCCTGGCTGATGTCACCAAAACTGTTATCAGAGGATGATGTCTTTACTGCCTGTGCGCCTGAACAAATCTGAGACCAACTTCTTGGTGAGAGGAAAAAGTGTATTTGAAGCTAGCTCGAGAGGAGAAGGGAGGCCTCTGTGTTGCCTCAGATTTCTGTCTGTCCTGCTCAGGCACTTCAGGGCTCTTACTGTAGGAAGAGGGAGGAAGGAACATGAGCCCTGTTCTGAGGGACAAAGGATCCCCATGCTGTCTCAGCTCCTGTCCAGGTGAAACAACCTTGGCCTCCCGGGGCTGCCATTTTTTATTTTTATTTTTTCCAGTTCAAAGCCCTGAGAATTGAACCCAGGGCTTTCACCCTGAGCCACACCTCCAGCGCTTTTTACTTTTTCAGACAAGATCTTGCTAAGTCTCTAATTTCCCAGGGTGAGCTTGAACTTGTGATGCTCCTGCTCTGCCTCCCAGAGTGCTTTATGCTCTTTTCAGCTGGATATACTACTTTTGTGACAGATGTGCTACTTCTCTGTAAGTCCATTCATTTGATGGGGGGGGATGGTGGTTTACTCTCTCAGTATGAGGAAGCTAGAGAAGCAGCTTACCTTTAAAAAACAAAAAACGATTTAAAGATCACTTTAACCTCTTGGTTACATACAGACGGGGCCTGCTCTGGAAGGCTGGACTTCCTCAGTGTTCCTGGGGAAGTCTGCTGGCTGGCCCTTGCCAGTTCTTTAAAGGGTCAGGTGTACCACCAGTGCCTGGTCTGGTCTTGTGGCCGAAAGACAGTAAGTGTTCTCATTTGCGGCCTAGAGCACCTTGCAAAAGTTGTGCCTTTTTGTTCTGTGACCTGGGGCGAATCATATCACCTTTCTGGGCTCGGTGCCCTCTTCTCTGGAGTGAGAATGACCATTTCTGCCCTACCTGCCTCTTGGCCAGGTGTGAAGCCCCAAACCGGTTGTAAATTGGAGTATGCCATGCTAATACGGCTTGTTATTTGTAGAGGAGCTTGCTGGCTTCTTGGCCCGTCATCACAGGAGGGGAAAACCATATTCTCTCTACCCTCCATAGTTCTTAGCTGGGATTCCCTGTAGCAACGGACAGGTTAGCAAGAGAAAAACGGAAGTCTTATTGTATGGGCACCTCCTCTGGGCATGGTGATGCAGCAGTACCCTTGTCCTTGGGGGACATGTTGCCAGAACCCCAGTGGATGCCAAGTATAATAAAAGAGAACAATGATAACAGTACTCTATAATAACCCTTACGTAACTGGCTGAGGCTTCCCTGTTTCTGGAGATCCCTGCAGAAGTCTTCGTATGGATGCAGTGTTTTCTGGTACAACACGTTGCCACCAGCTGGTACGTATTTTCTGGTCACATCTTGCATCCACAATTTTAATGCCTTTTCCATCTTAACTAGGCCCTTACCATAAATGGTGGCTGTAACTTCAGCAGTTTGAGGTGTGGCAGCAAATCTAAAGCATGACTTTCTTTTCCCTTCTTTATGACTTCATGGATGGAAGATTCATTCTTATCATAGATCTTAATTACCTCAGCATATACATTTTTTTCTCTCCTCATTAAGTATTTTTACCTTTTTGCTGAAGGGAAGTGCTTTAATTCTTCTCTCTGGCGTTTCTGAATTGCAAGCAACTCTACTCTCGTGCTTTGGGGCATTATTAAATCAACTAAGGGTTACTGGGGCACAAATGCTCTGATGCCGCAACGGTTGATCTGATCAATGAGAAGGTGAATAAGTGGCTAATGGGTTGGTGGCATATAGAGAAGGGAATTCACCGGGCATGGTTCATGTCCTGGATGGCATGCGATTTTATCACGTTGCTCAGAAAGGTGTGCAATTTAAAACTTACAAACTCTTTGTGTTATGTGGATTTTAGTTCATGACTTCTCCACTGACAGTCTCTAGTGATTTAATAATCCCTTTTTTTTTTTTTTTTGGTGCTGAGGCTCAAACTCAAGGCCTTGTGCTTGCAAGGCAAGTGGTCTAACCACTGAGCTAAATCCCCAGCCCTAATCTTCTCTTTCTTCCTGGTGCAGACAGGGCGATATTCTTCCAAAGGAGATTTCCTTTATAGATGACAATTCGCCTCACAAGATGGCAACCTCTGCTCATTTGTAGAACTTCATCTGTGTCTTCTTTTACCCAAAATGATGTGCATGTGTTAGTTTTCTACTGCTGTGACAACGTACCTGAGAAAAGCAACTTAATGGAAGAAAGATTTATTCTGAACTCATGGTTTCAGAGCTTGCAGTCCATGGTTGCCTGGCTCCATTGTTTATGGGCCTGTGAGAATGGAGAACATTATGGCAGAGGGCATAGCAGAGCCCAGCTGTACACTATACAGTGTTTGGAAGGAGAGAGACTGAGAAGTGACCAGGATCCTAAAATAACCTTCAAGAACACTCCCCTGGTAACCTGCTTCTTCCAACAAGATCTCACCTAAAGTATACGCCACTTTGAATAATACCACCCACCAGGGAATGAGCCTTTTGGGGGGAAATTACAGGTTCAAATCATAAATCAGCTCAAAATAAACACTGTGACACAGGCATATTTTGGAATGGCATATTCTGATCTCCTATAGTCGTATGGAGTGGTGTGTCCCAAATATCAGCAACACAACCAGATAAGAAGGCTGCTGGGGAAAGGGAGTTACCTTAGGATAAAGGAGAAGAATGCTTGAAGGACTGTTGGCCAAAATATACAAGTGACAAGATGGAGAAGGCAAGATGAGAAGACTCTGGTGGGCAGGGTGGCACTGAAACCTGGAGCCACTTGTAGGGAGAGAGGGACGTCATCATTCCTGGAAGGCAGCTGAGCCTCCATGAGGCAGGGACCTGTCTCCTTGGGGTTGCTTTTGTTTTATTTCATGTGTTGTTAACCTTTGCTCGGCCTGGGCTGTGGTTAACTTGGGGCCACAGGCAGGGGGAGAAGGTCACAACAAATTTAGTGGGAGGCATTTTAAGTACTTAAAGCAATAAATCTGTGGAAGTTGCAAGCCTGGGTACCTTGAGCCTGCCCAGGCTTCCCTAAACCTGGGAGTTCAATTTTATGCAGCATACACAGTTTACCAGGCATGCTAAGTCACAGGAGAATGACTTGATATATTGCTGTGGGGAAAAAAAAAATTGCTCTGTCCTTTTATTCATTCAAATTAACACCTTTTCATACTGGGCTGACAAGTGACTGATCACCTGAGAATATATCTTGGCTTCAAGAGATTTGGTATCTCTTCCTCCTCTGTTTCCCTTGTCTTTTTAATTCCATGCCTTAAAAAGCAGTACAGTAAAAATATTGTGATTCATAATACAGCACCTGGTTCATAAACCCTAAACCCCAGGGCCTGGCACATGGTTGGCATTACTAACTGATGATTGAATAATGACTAACTGATGATGACTGGATTCTTTGATGTCTGCACTCTGCCCTATTTCCTTCTCGAAGGGTCATGGGAAGCTTTTGCTTTGTTTTATGTTTTTGAACTTCTTTTTTTTTTTTTTTCCGTGGTGGATGCTTGGACATGGTGTGCATTGCTAAGACCCCTCCCCACCTTGGGTGAGGATCTCCTTGTCCTGGTTTCTGTGAGAACTGGTAGCCCCTTGGAGGCTGTCTGAGCTGAGAGCTGCCTTACCAAGGTCGGCCTTTCCCGATCTCTGTGGAAGTTGCAAAGAGCTGATCTTCTCACACTGGCACAGGGTTAGAATTGCTAGCCTGGCTCTAGATTTTTTGAGAGTTGACTTCCATTGGGCTGTGTCACAGTTCTGCGTTCTGTCTCTCCTGTCCCCTCCCTCGCACAGGTGCGGACCATCACTAACTCTCTACTCACTAAGCTCCATCTCAGAATCTACTTCCCAGGGAGCCCAGCCTGTGGCACGCTGTTCTGTTTTTAGATTTCACCCTGACTTTCTTCCTTGCTGGCAAAAATACCAGCTAACACTTACTGCGTGCTTACTCTGAGCTAGATACCTTCCTTGTTTCCCTCAGTCCTTATGACAGTTGTGGGAGAGGCCCCGCTGGGATCTGTTACAGCCAAGGAAGCAAGGCCGGGGAGTCACTGACATCTGCCCACCCACACAGCCAGTAAGTGCGAGAGGCAGAATTAGAATCCAGCTGGATTCCAGAGCCCAAGCTTTTAACTATTCTGCTGAGAACTTTAGATGAAACTAAGGCCAGGCATTTGATCAGCCCAGAAATGTTTCCCTAAAAGTTGGAGAACGCTGATGTTTCTTTTCAAAGGGGTTTTGGGTCCAAATAGGTGGGTGGTATTTCATATCCAGGAGCTTCTGCACAGTTTGCCAAGTGTATTAGTGTCATAAAGCTCTGAGAAGTCCTACTGAAGGGAAATTGATTGATATTTCCTGAATTTGTGTTAAATAAAATTTACGGGAGGCCATTGGTTTGGACTAAGCTTCTGCACATGGCCCAACAGCCCAAACCAAAATGGAGTCACTCGTGCTAAGTGCCTTGTCATCCAACCAAAGCTAAGCTGTTTGACCTTCTAAAATATCGGAGGGTGAGAGCTAATAGCCAAATTCCAAACAGATCAGCACAATAACGTGGTTTCCTCTGTTTTCATCCTTAACTGGAGTGTAACCTAAAGTAGGTCTGTGTTAGCCACTCAGTTGTTTCCCTTCTGTTTTGCTTCTCTGTTACCACTTTACAAGGGAAGTGGCTTTGAAATGACCAACCTGCTCTCTGTTCTTTGTTTCTGGTTTCTTCACCTCTTCTCTGTCCA
This sequence comes from Hystrix cristata, assembly GCA_004026905.1. Taxonomy (NCBI): domain Eukaryota; kingdom Metazoa; phylum Chordata; class Mammalia; order Rodentia; family Hystricidae; genus Hystrix; species Hystrix cristata. The sequence continues at coordinate 41,321 of PVJO010013791.1, read as the reverse complement.
CAAAACCCTGTCCTTGCTCAGCTCACTGGGACTCTCACTCTATTTTATAGAATTAAATGTTGTCTGATCCTAGAGTTGCAATAAATAAGGCCTTTAAGCTAAATTCATTAGCTTTTTATCTTTTGCTAAACAAAATGTGCTATCTATATATAAGGGAATACTATTCAGCTATAAAGGAGGACAAATTAGAGTCATTTATAGGAAAATGAGTGAACCTGAAAATACAGTGCTGAGTGAAATAAACTAGATTCACAAGCTTCAATACCATATGCTATCCCTCATTTGAGTAAGGCAAAGTACAAAGAAAGTCGTTAGAGGAATAAAGGTAACCTAAGAACAAGAACCTAGTAACCCAAACTTAAAACAGGAATACGTACACTAGGTAGTAACAGTTAAGTTTTTGTAGTTGAGACTTAATACTGCATCTGTGTGGTTGTTTACATTGCTTGTTGTTAAAAGTAAAAGGCACAGTGTATTATGGTGTGTAAATTTGTGTAATTTTGGAAAAATTTTAATTAAAAAAAGAGAATTTTATCTTTTGACACTTGCTGGATCACAAAAACACATGTAGTGGCTCTATCAATATCCTGTTTGTAGAAAACTCTGGGAAGCACTAGTGCTAGACTGTAAGTACTTATTTCACTTTATGAGGTTTGGTAAATGTTTGGGGGTTAACACTATGGTTCTGGCTAATCATGTGCTACTTACAGCATTCAGGAGGCTGAGGCAGGAGAGAGGATCATGCGTTTGAAGCCAGCCTGGGCTACATCACAAGACCATGTCTCAAAAAACCCAAACCAAACCAAACCAACCAGCCAAGCAGGCAGCCACACAAAAAACCGAAACAAAACAAAACAAAACCCTAAAACAAGTGGTTTCAAATCTGTATAATGGAAATAATGTTTTACCTCATAAAGGTCATGTAATAATAAAATAAGGTACCAGGTACAAAAACTTCAAGAATCATTAATAACTGCACAGGCACAAGGAGATATTAAAGTATTAGTATTTTATGATTCAGATACATCAGAGGGCTGATGTGTCAAGAGCGCTCCCTTCTGTAACATCTACCTCTGGGAAATTTGTGATGGGAGGCAGTTCTCCACACAAGTGTACTGGGTGTGATCAAAAAGTATGGTGAGTGTTAAAATTAAAAAAATTCATTCCAGTAAAAGACATATTACCTGCACACCTTTTCAAAAAACGCCATTGCTTCCGACACACTTATTCCATTGTTCTTGTCACTTTCTGAGGCAGTTCTGAAAGTCCTTTTTTGTGAGTGTCTTTATGAGGTGTGACAAAAAATACACGGAAAGCCGCTTTTGGGTGTCATCCATGGAAAAGCAGACTGGAGAAAACATTGCGGTGTGCCAGCACCACCCCCAGTAGGGCGTGTCTTCATCCTATTTTAGATGTGGGTCTGTGTGACTTCCGACTTCCCAAAGTCAAAATGACCACGAAAGGTAAACGTTTTGAATCAATTCAGGACACTAAGGCAGCCAGTAAGCTGAGTTAAAGACACTTGTGGAAAGGACTTCCAGAACTACTCCAGAAAGTGGGAAGAACTCTGGTATACACGTATTTGAAGTGAGGGGAACTATTTTGAGGGGGACCCATGGCAGTGTGTCTTTTACGGCACTACACTTCTTATTTAAACGTTTATTGTATTTTTTGATCATGTGTTGCACCAGAACACACATAATTAATTGCATTAAGTCATTTTTTTTTCTAAGGAGAGACATTTAATCATCAGATAATTTTTGAGCATGCACTATATGTACTTGGGAATGTTCATGGAACTATAAATACCGATTATGACTCTTTAAATAATTTACCATGGATAGCAGAGAGGGCAAACATATCCTGTGCATTTTTCTTTTTCACCTGCCACGCTCATTGCAGACCTTGCTGATGAATCACCGTACTCTTTCGGCCCCACATGCAGCCACACAATTCTCACTGCGGTACTCTAGGCAGCTACAACTAACTGAGAACGGGTCTGTGAGCTAAAACTATTTCAACAAAATCCTTATGTACAGAGTCCGGTCTGGAAAACAAAGATTATTAGATAAAAAAGGGAGTATTAGGTAAATGCCAAAAGAATTGTAAAGTCAGAATATACAATACACACCATCGGATACAGCGAAAAGGGAGGCTTCCTAGAAGAAGCAAGATTTCATCTAGGCCCTGAAGGAAGGGAGAAACTTTCATGGTGGTCAGGATGGGGAAGGATGTCCCAGGGCACCTAAAGATGACTTTTAAATCTCAAGTATACGAACAGGGGCCTTGATCCCTTACTCTCCTTCCTGGCTACCAGGAACTGAGCGGCACTTATTTTTTTTTTTTTTTTTTTTGAGTCAGGGGTCTCACTATGTAGACCAGGCTGACCTTGAACTCACAGTGCTCCTCCTGTCTCAGCCTACTGAGTGCTGGTATTATAGGCGTGTGCCACCATGTCTGAGACAGGTATTTTAAAAACAGATTACATCAAGTGATTTTGATGGTGCTCATGTACACTAAAATGTTTGGGTATTTAGGGCTACTTCAGTTCTGGCATTGGATGGTTTTCTTTTATAAACTGCTGTTACATATCTGTATGCATGTTCCAGACATGACATAATCAAAACTACCCATGGAAATTTCTTAAGTTGTCCATGAATGCTTTGGCATATACAACTCTCCTAGGTAATTTTTATGGTTTTCACAGAGCAAAACTAATAGGAAAAATAAAGTCTTTTCTTTTCCCCTTCTGTACTGAGAGTGGAACACAGGATCTCTCTCATGCTAGGCGAGTGCTCTACCATGGAGCTACATCCCCAGCCCTTTTTTTTTTTCTAAATTTTGAGACGTGGTCTTGCTAAGTTGTCCAGGGCCTTATACTCAGTCCTGTTGCCTCATCCTGTCCAGTAGCTGGCAGTACAGATGTGCATCACCACATCTGGGAAGAACAGAGTCTTGATTGTTGAATGCTGGGTACCAGAAAATACCAGCGAAACGAGTTATAGAGAAGACAAAGTTGACCTTATTATGCATTGTGATAAGGGGAGTTCTTCCTTCTAGCATCTTTGTGGTATCTTGGAGTAGACTAGGACAAAGTGGGAATACCAGTAAGGCTTCAGGATGTGGGTTAAGGTGGGCTTTCAGTGCAGTGGTGCTTAAGTTTGGCTAAGGATTGTGATGTAGTAGTTTAGGATTGGTGGGCACAAGGCAAAGCTTTCAAAGAGTCTTGGAGAGTAAGGTCTTTTTAATGCTAATGATTGAGAAGTGTATGAGTTTTATGTTCATTGCAGTGAGATTTTAGGGGAAGTTCTTGAAAAGAACAGTAAAGTTACTTGTAACTTTTATCTTCCTATATAGGAGTTTTCTAAATAAAAACAGAGAACTGGTAAAGTCCCATTAATGCAGACAGTAACTTGTAAATTTGAATGCTTTCTGGGGTCTCACTGTGCAGACATCTTGCTTTCTCAACCTTCTTGCCTCTAAAATAATTATTAATCTCTTGAAAGGCTGATGGGGAATGGGTGAGGAATTTTAAATCTACTACATGAAATGTACTCCATAAACCAGTGTGGATTCAGGTCCTGTTAGTAGCCTGCAAAGATACATAGAAATTGTATTTTTAGAAACTTTTATAGCAATTTAACAATGGACTTTATGTCTGTTTAATTTAAAATTAAAAACTGAAAACTCACAAAACATATACACGTTGTGGCCTCAGTCTAAACCTTGGCTGACGGGCTGGTCAGTGAGCGTGGACTCTGACGTCTCCTCGCCCCATGTTCTGGAAGACTGATACCTTTCCGAGTCACGCTAACCTTCTGGTTGACTGCCAGCATCTGGCTGGTGGTATCATTCTCTCGCCGAGTCAGAGACAGAGAACCCACAATTCTGGGGGCCCATAAATTACCTCTAGTTATTGCCGTGACAAAAGGCCTCTTTGAAGGTGACTTGCTCACTCCCTGTTTTATAGCCTCATCTATCAAAGAGGAAGACAGAGCAGAGTCAGTTCCTATGAGGAGATCCAGGGTGCAGGAGAAATGGGTGGCAACTACTTGCAGAATTGAGTGCTTTCTGTCAAAAAGTAATTAAATCATCCCTGATTCTATAAATACTAGAGCAAGGCTTCCCCCAGCACCCTCTGGATGCCCCAGCCTGCTCCCCGTGCTTCTGGGGACGACTGAGTTCTAGCTGCACTGTGAGAGGAGACTGTACCACTCAGGCAGTGACTGGCTGGATTTGGACTTACTCATTTAGAGGAGCAGAGTGAGATGTGGTAGCGGAGGCCATGAGTTGTAAGACATGAGAAATGCTTGGTGATGTCCAAAATGAAGATAACTGGATGGCACGCCGGAGACTTGGATGTGGGCCCTCACACCCCTCAGTGGGCAGTTCTGTCATGTTGGGCAAATCTCTTCCCTGTTGTGCCCTAGATGTCTTCACTCCTGTTTACAGCCTGCGTCAGCCGGCATGGCCATCACAGTAATTTCTGTCCTCCGGGCTTCCTTCCCGTTCAGCCCACATCTCCTGTGGCCAGCTAGGGCGCCCTGTGATGCTGGGATGCAGGTCAGTGGGCAGCTGCCACTTCTGTTGTGCTGCGGCCTGCTGTAGCTGGAAGGAAGAGTACTCTTTGGTGTCTCCTGCTAGCAGGCAGTCAGCCTAGAGGTGACGTGTGTCTTGTCTTCTCCCTGTTCACTGGATAGAATGAACCCTGCGGCCTCACACGAGCACAAGAGGCCGGAACGTGTGATTCTGCCATGTGGTTGGCATTTGGTGAACTGCATTAACCTGCATCTCATGCCTCTTCCAGTACCAACAGTTTGTAATCCTCTCGTTACAGTGAACTCTGGATTCCCTCCTTTTATATGAATAGGATTCCTGAGTGTATTAGGTTTTGATTGGGCCCCTTTCATCTACCAAGTGCCCATTGCCCATTCTTTGATTTCCTCATGGAAAAGGCTATTATACCTTCATGGTTGTACTAGTTGTGTGATCCTGGATAATTTCTCTGTGACTCAGTTTTCCCATCTGCATAATAGGAATAATGGTACCTACTTAATGAGGTTGCTTTGAGTTAGAGTTTAGAATGGCGGCTGGGTTGTACAGATGCTCAGAATGTGTTAGATAATACTGAGGAAGGCACAACAGTGTCCAGGCTGTGAGTGCCAGCTCTGGAGCAGTCAGCTCCACTGTTCTGTGGAGCAGTATAAGGACAGCAACAGTGTCTACACATGAGGATTGAATGAAATAATATTCTCAAAATTTTAGAAAACTTTTCATACCTGGTTTATATTAAGTTCTTGAACATATTATCCCCTCATGTTATTACTGAGTATGTAGACTTTGACACCACTGAGTCCAGCTCTGCTTTTTGGAACTCTTTGTTTTTCTTTCCTTGGGTCTCTTCATTACTGATTTTCCTCAAGCCTTGATTGTATTTTTGTGTTTTTGAAACTGCTTCCCTGTCAGAGTTTGAGGCTCCCCAGAGTTCTACGCAGAGTAGTCTGTTCAGTGTAATCTCTGTGTGAGCTTGTTCATCCTCATGGTATCGATCACAGCCAGTCACTGGTGCCTTCGAAGGTTTGCCTTCAACCCCCACTTTTTCCATGTCCGCTGGCTCTGTCCATCCGGATACTCCATGATGCCCCACATTTCTGTAACTGACTTTACCTTTCCCATCTTCATCACCATCAGCCAGCCAGCCGCTACCTTCTTCTCCTGAGCTTTGAAGTAACATGAGTCTAAGTTGGAATCATTGCTACCTACTAGACATGTGGCCTTGGACAAGTGACCTCGCCTCAGACATGAGGATGTTAATAATGCCTATCTTGAAAGATTGGATGCAGTCATTATGAAAATTGCTAGCATAATATCTGGCACAAAATATGTGTTGAATAAATGGTAGCTACCATCAGTATGGTCATGTGGAACGTAACAGTGCCTTGTTTCATCATGGGCCACATAGACGATAGAGGCCCTATAAGACTTTCTTGCCTGTTACATCCTAGCCATCTTAGTTTGTGTAAGTGTGCCCTGAAATGTTCACACAACTATGAAAGGACTTGCTGAAGCATTTCTCTGTGATGCAGAACTATTATCAGAATGATGATGGTGGTGATGTTCCACATAACTCAGGTTTGTGTAGACATGATTTTCTCCTGCAGAGGTGATTGCAACAGCTTTCCAGCTCAGCCATCTCCCTGCCTCTTCCGGTCTTGTTCACCTCCACTGACTCTTATTTCCATCAGTTTTCCTTCTAAAGGTAGCTCAGATCACAGCACTTGACTACTTAAGACTTTCAGATATGTTCTTATTTTTTTTAAGGCTAAAGCCTGAACTTAGCAGCTTTCTGCCCTCCAGCAGTGCTAATGTGTACTGCCGAGTGTTCTGTACCTGCCTGTGGTGCAAGGCCGAGCTCCCCAGCAAGAGTGTGAGCAGAACTGGACGCCTCAGCTCCAAGGGGCAGTTTCCACGTTGGATTCTTTGTGAGAGGCTCTCAGAACACAGCAGCTCCCTGGAGGTGGGCAGAGTGAAGGCCAGGAGGAATCCTGGATTCTCATGTCACTTCCACCTTTAGTTAAGTCACTTCGTGGCTTTGGGCTGTAGTTGTAAAGGGGGTCGCAAGGCCTGGACCACTTTCCCTTGCCGTTGTGTGTGGGGATATGTGGGGCTGTGAGTGTGAAAGAGCTTAGAAACTGGGGAGCACCACCCCTCAGAAGTGCAGAGAAGTGCTCCTGCTCTTGTTGGATTAGTAGAGACTGTGGCCAATAAAGACTAAAGAGAACCTAATTGTGTGCAGTCAGTTGATAAGATGAAAGCCCTTTATAAGCAGTGGGAGTGTGATCGGCCCAAGGAGATTATTCGTTAATAATTTAAACTACCTTGTTTTTCTTATTTTTAACAGCAGATCTCATAATAGCAAAAAATAACAGTCTAGCAAAAAGGAGAAAATAAAGACACCCATAATCCCATCCACACGGGAGCAAACATTATTGATTTCTTCATATAGTTCCTTCTAGACTCCTTCCCAAGCATATGTGGCATATGCTTCATTTATAGTCCATTTTTCCCCCACTTAAGCTACCACAAACCTCTTTTCACATTAATAAATGTACCTTCATAATGTGATTACTAATGGCTGTGTATTATTCCGCTGTGAGGATACTCTTATTAAACCAACTTTCATGGCCTTTCATTCTATTCTCACTTTTCCCTGTTACGAGTGGGGTGAAAGGAATATCCTTGTAGCTAAATCTGTATGCACATCCCTGATTTTTTCCTCAGGTTAAATCACACAAGTAGAATTACAGGGTCAAAGAATAGGCACATTTTTGAAAATACTTTTTGCAGAGAACTGTCAGTTGCCCTCCAGTAAGACTGTATGTTCAATTGAATTGTGAAGGTCATTTCTGTCTAATAGTGGAGCGTGCAAAATAAATAAACTTTGAACTTTCAAGTGGAATTAATCTCTGCTGGGCTGTAATGAGGGTTTAGTGAGAGCTGTTTATAATTCTGTCTGGGGAATGGTGCTTGGTTAGAGCGGTTGGAAAGCCAATCCATTCGAATTAGTTTTAGGCCATCTTCTTTATTGGATTCTTCTAATATTTTAAAAATTGGAGTAATTTATACAGAATATAGTTTTAATTGATTTCACTGGGGGCACTTAGTGTTTACACATATCTGATTCTTCCCAGGTATATGGGAAGATGACCATTCTCAGCCCTTTAGGATTAGGTAGGGTTTGTGACTGGGCCTCGCCAATGGCCTGTGGGTAGAATGATATGGGTCACTTCAGAAATGAAAGCCGATATTGCCATTCCAAGTTATTGTGGTTGGGTGATGGGCAACTATACTTACTGGTAAATTCATTCACAGTGAGTTCAGTTGGTTGAGTGTGCCTGGTTGGAAGAAGCAGGTCGCTGGAGATGTGACCTGGAAGGGTAGCTCTCCATCCCCAGTGTCTCCCTTCTCTCTCTGCTGCCTCGCTGTCACAATGTGAACAACTTTTCCCAGACCAGACCCTTTGCCCATGTCATTTCTGCCTCAGAACCAGCTGGCCAGGGACCAGCTGTGAGCCAGAATAAACCTCTCCCTTAAGTTGCGGGTGTGGGGTATTGCGTTTTAGCAATGAGAAAGTGATGAAGACACACGATGCCCTTGGGCTCTCTGACTGGGAGCGCCGGTGTTACGGATGGTACACTGTAAAGTGAGGGAACTTCTGTGACCTTGGCTGTCTGAGCGTCTCTTGAAGGACAGCTACCTTGGGGATCACCTATCCCCATGGTAAACTTCGTGCAAATGAGCAATAAAGTTGGGGTAAGCACTAAGAGTAGGAGCTTTTTTATTTTTAAAAAAACATTGAAGCGTAATCTAATTTATCCTGACTAATACAGTGACATAATTTGATTCCAGATGTAAGTTATTAGTGATTGTGTGCTGGGCACTGTGGATGACAGAAGAAAATATAAACTTAATTTCTGTTTGCAAGTATGTATGACTTCTGTTGTAATATGGTTCATCTCTATTGTTTGTTGATAATGTGTGTATGGATACTGAATGTTATTCTTGTGTTTTTTAAAGGGATTTTGTCATGATGAAGTAGTTTCCGTATTAGTGACAGGTATAATGAACATCTGTTGCTCTTGAAGGACATCGTTGTTGTCCTTTCCCCATTTTCTTTGGGAAGTTTGTCCTCCAGCCCATGTAGTCCTGGTGGGGTCACGTACTATAGTGCCGACTCTTCTGGATGTTGGAAAAGCATATAACTTCTCTGGAAGTTTCCAAGTGGAGGGTGGAGGTGGTAGCTTCCTTTTGTTTCCTGTGTTTTGAGGTATGAGGAATTGAGCCCAGAAAGAATCTCTCCAAGAAGCCTAAGATAGTGCAACTCACAGATTAAACCTGAGATGAGATCTGGAGGGCCGAGCAGTGGCAGATTCTAATGCTGTTTGAGTTCCTAAGTCTTGATGGGCCTGGGCCTGTGTCACCTGTGCACCTTCAGATCTGTAAGCCATTGATTCCCTTTCTTCTTCCTTTTCTTCTTTTTTGTTTCAATTAGCTTTAGTCACTTTGCAGCTCGGGGATTGAACCCAGGGCCTTCACCTGGAGCTAAATTCCCAGACCCCCTTTTTTGTTTTGCGGTAGGGTTTCGCTGATTTGCTACATTGTCCAGGCTTGCAGTCCTTCTACCTCAGCCTCGCAGAGTGCCGGGAGTACGGACGAGCACCACTGTGACCACCAACAAGTATTTTATTGGTTGACAAAAATCAATAATAATGTGCTAATAACCACCAACGTATAACGAAAGCTTTACATTCAAGTCTCATTTGATTCTAATAACTATTCCACCACCTTTGTATAATTATTAGTATCTTCATTACTTTAGAGAGGAGGAGAGTAACTCTAGGCCAGGCTTACACACGTAGCGAGTGGCAGGATAGAGTAAGACTCGGGCAGGCCTATTTCTCCACATGAGCACAGATTTTAATACTAAAGTTTATAGAAAGTGTTTTCTGATGTATGTGCTGCTAAAGCGAGCGCGGAAAGTGTTTTCTAAGTCTTGTTTCTCTATCTAAAACCATCTTCAAAAGATGATAGAATAATTTGTTCCTTCAAGTATAGAAGTGAATACAATCCCTTCTGTTTTGTGGAGGTACAATATAAATCCTTGTGATTAAAGATTTTTTTTTTAAAGGAATTTAAAAGAAATACTGGGCAATTTGATGTCGTCCTGGAATCTTTGTTCAGAAGGGTGCGAGTTGGCGGAGGTGGGCCCTTGGGATGAGAAGAATATCTGCTGAATGAATGAATGTCTCCATGCTGGACAGAACTGCGTTTTTTCTGCTGTATTATCCTATGTTGCCATGTACTTTTCATTTTATTGCATTCTCTCCTTTTGAATCTCAGGCCGTTTAGAGAGAGCCTCTGGTCTTTCTGGGGAGCTGGCCACAGGGCGTGGGCATGTGGGTTTCGAGAGGGTTTTCAGGCTCCTGCAGTGGGTAGCCCTGCCCGTGCCGCAGAGGGGAAGCTGTGGGTGGCGGCCAGCTGCTCACTCAGGCAGGCACTGGCAGCGTGGGGGCTGAGGCAGCAAGCAGGGCTGTCATTATGCTAATGGCGTCCATGCAGCCTGAGCCAGTGACCCTCAGGGGAAGCAAGAACTCTTGAAGGTCCATTCGAAGGCTTTGTGCCATCAGTTTGAAGGCTGGTGACATCTCTACTTGGCACCTTGTAATTGATTTTATTTTTCACTTGCATAGAGAGCATTGCCCTATTAAAGTCCAATGGCCTTGCAGACCTAACACAAGTTTAAGGACAGGCAGCATATTGTGGGTGGCAGTTGAGTGCAGAGGTTTGGAGTGTGGGCTCTGGAGTCAGGCTGCCCGGATTCAAACCCCAGTTGTGGCCCGCAGGGTTGTATAGTTCAGACAGACGACTTCACCTCTGTGCTTTGTTTTCTTTGGCTCTAAAGTGGAACTGACCAGAATGCCTCCCCTCTGGGGGTTTTTAGAAGTATAAAATAAATTAGTACATAAGCAATGGATCACACTGGACACTTAGCACAGCCTGATCAGTGCCAAGGGGGAGAGCTTGGGAGAGTGCTGATGTTTGCATGTGAAGTGGAGGGGTCCACAGTGGGTCTTGATCCAGCATCTAGCAGCTGGGTGACCTTGGACAAGTCACATGCTCTTTCTGCCCTTGCATGACATGCAATCACCAAGGCAGGGGCAGCACAGCAGAGGAGAACCAGCTCAGGACAAGGCAGTGGAGCAGCAAGATGTCCTTCTTCTGTCCCTTTTTATTCCATCCAGGCTACAAGCCTATTGGTTGCTGCCACACACACACACAGGGTGGGTCTTCCCTCTTCAGTAAATCCATCACCAACACCCCAAATTATGCTAAACCAATCAGCAGGCTAATCTGGTATGACACACCCATGTTCCATTCCCTCCCAAAAGCCCCAGCTATGAGTACATGAGGCTTTGGGGAGACATCTAGACATGAGCTATAACAGAAGCCTACCCACAGTCATTTACCCTGAAACCTATGAGCCAGGAGCTGGGATTCTTTTTTGTGGTGGTTGGACTTCTGGGTTTCATTTTAGTTAATTAACTTGTAAATAAAATTTATTACATATATGGCATATGGTATGATATTTTGAAATATGTATACATCATGGAATGGCTAAATTGAGCTAATTAACATATGAATTACACATATACTCACCCCATCCCCCATGGTACTAAGAATTGAACCTAGAGCCTTTGCACTGAGCTATATTCCCAGTCCTTTTTGATATTTCTTTATTTTGAGACAAGTTCTCAGTAAGTCACTAAGTTGCCCAGGGTGGGTTCCAACCTGTGATCCCTCTGCCTGCTTAATGATTTCTGCTTCTGGTCATAGAGTTCTTCCCATCTGGAATGCCTTGCATTTGAGGATGTGGTAACGATATTTGCAGACCGATAACAGATGTACTTGTCCTCCTAGCCCTTTCTAAGCACCCGGGTTTTGCTCACTGGTGCATGAGGAAGAAAGGTGTGGAATGCATGCTGTTCGTGCTAAGCCATCATCTCTGATGGCTTAGTAGCTGTTGTGAGATGAGGTGCCAGGATGGAGAGAGCACTGTGCTCAGATGTGTGGTGAACGAGTGCCAGGATGCTCTTTGCAGAGGTTCTGCTGCTTCTGAATGTGGCGCTCTGGGCCATCGGTGATGGCCTGGGGTCCAGTGCTTCCTGGGTCCTTTGAAACCTCTTCCCCTTTGTACTCACACCAGAAGAAGTATTGGCAGGATCTCTTTCCATGGAAAGCCTTTGGATGAGCTGAGCCTGTGAGGAGTTTGTGCAGATGTGTTCCCATATGGTAGGAGTGAGAGGAGTCTGGAGTTTGGGGGAAGGTGTGGGAGAGGAATTCAAGAAGAGGACACAGGGACCAGCAGTCCTGGGCCACCAGGATGAGCTCGCTCACCTACCCGGGAAGACAAAAATGTCTACTGGGGACTTGGCTGTGCTTTCCTGTGAGGGGTGTGGTGTGAAGTCCTCCTGTTTTTTATTCTTGTTTTTTTCCTGTGAAATCAGGAAATTCCACGTGGTTCGCTGTGTGAGAATGACTTCAGTCCCCTTCCCCTAAAAAATGTCCATGTCCCCTGGAGTCTGTGACTTGTTCCTTTATATGGCAAAAGGGACTGCATAGATGTGACTACATTAGGACTTTTGAAATTGGGAGTTTACAGGAGGTAATCTGGGTGCACCCAGGCTATCACAGGGATCTGTGTGAGAGACAGAGAAGGAGATTTGAGCATGGAAGCAGAGGTCATGCTGATTAGAGCCATGGGAATAACCTACTAACCTGCCTGTCTAAGAATCAGTGTGGATAGGGAGAGACTTGATGGAGAACTCCAAGGACTAGTCCTCAAACAGAATGGAGGAGGAGCCCTAGCTGCTCTTGGCGGGTGAGGACGAAAGGCTGAGTCAGATGTTGGTGTCTTACACATCCTGGAATAGGGCGGAGTGTGAGAAAATAAAGTGGTGCTTTCACACAGGGGCAGCTAATTAACTTGAAGGAAATGGATCTGAGTCCCAAAGGTCACGTGTTACCCTTAGCATTTCAACCTGGAGAAGAGCACCCAGGCTCTAGAAAAGAGGAGGCTGTGCTATAACAACCTCCGTCTGGTAATCACGGCATTTGACTACTGCCATTTGACGGATGGCTCACAACTGACCTATGTTAAGAGAATTACCAAAATACCTATAACTAATGTCATCTTTGTTTTAGATAAGAAAAGTCAAGTATGTCACTTCTCTCTAAGTATGTGAACCAAGGTCACACTATCAGTAAGAGACAAAGGGAAGATTGCAAAGCACATGGGTAGGTCCCTGGGCTTCAGTTCCTCCTCCAGGAAATGCAGAGCTGAGGCTTCAGAAGCTGTAAGTTTGGGGTTCCCAGTGGGGTAAGAGCCTTGAGCATCTTCCAGCCTCTTTCACCACAGCAAGGAGGGTTCAGTGCCTGGATCATTCTTTGGCCCCTGCGCTGCTCTTCTCATTCACCCAGGACTCCCTCATCTCAGGGCCCAGAATGCCATTCTCAGCCCTCCTTGACTGCCTGATGGCAAAACCATCACGGCCACCAACCCAGGACCTAGCCAGGGTGCCCCCACGTGAGTGCTCCAATTCTGTGACTAGGGAAGATGCAGAGCCACCTGGACACAGCCATCTGCTCCTTTCGTTTATGTGATGTATGAATGGGTTCGCAAATGGTTACTGAGCACATATGGTGTGTACCAGACACAGTGCTTTATCCCAAGGCCCAGTTTGTGGCAAATCCTCAGAAAACATTGTTCACTATCTGAGAAAAGTTGTGAGCCATCCTTGCATTTGAAAAGTGAAAGTCCGGTGGTTTTATGGCTACTGTTTTCATTAGAATTTTTTTTTTTTGGTCATACTAGGTCCTTTGCACTGAACGACATCCATAGCCCTTAAATTTTTTCTTTATAATTTTCATTTTGAATCAGGGTCTTGCTAAGTTGCTAAGTTTCCCAGGGTGACCTTGAATTTGAGATCCTCCTGCCTCAACCTCCCAAAGTGCTGAGATTACAGGTATGTGCCATCATTCCTGTCTCATTACTCTTTTGATGCCAATGTTTTAAGAATCTTCCTGGCCAGACTTTCCTACAATCCTCTGGTATTATAAGGTTACAGTATGAATGCTAGCACAGAGGGCAAAAATGAGCTAGAGAGAGATTCAGTGCTTGCAAGATCATATAGTCTTAAATTCAGGTTTGCTAACTTTCAGTCTAGTGTTCCTTCTTACAAATATTTACTGAGCCCTGTGCACTAATCACGTTCCTGTTGCTGGGACAAAATACCCAATACCCACATTTTAAGGAGCAGATTATTTTGGCTCATCGTCCTAGAGGGGTCAGTCCATGGTTGCTGGCTCCAGGGCAGAAATGGTATGGTGGAAGGTCTGGCAGAGAAAATGTACTCAACCCATAGGAACCAGGAAGCTGGTGGAAGGGAAGAGACTGGGACAAGTATGTGCCCTTCCAGGTCACACACTGAGTGACCCAATCCCTCCAAACAGGCCCTCCTTCCTAACAGCTGATCCAGTTACAAACTCATAAACAGATTAATCTGCTGGTGAATGTAGCACTCCCATGATCCAGTCACCTTCCTAAAGCCCCATGTCTGAACATGTAAGACTTTTGGTGGACGTTTTAATCTATGCTGTAACATCCTTTGAGGTGGATGTTATTGTTCCCAATTTTAGATGGCAAGCCTGATTTATAGATGATAATACTGAATTAATGTCATGGAAGCTGGTACGATATAAAATTTGCCAAAGATGAGGTCTTAAATGTTGGGGACAGTATTTTGGCCTCCTCCAGCCTCAGATTTATCATTTGTGACAAACTTGACAAAGTTTGTCTCTCAAGGCCTCTGTCCTTACCACTTTCTTGAAGATAGTGTATGAAAATTGCTTTTACTGCTGGTTAGGGAAATTTGTAATAAAAACCAACTCCTTGGGTGCCCTAATTCCACTTTAGGAAGAATGAACATATTGTTTTAATTAATCATATGAAAGCAAAATTAGCATGATTGTGTGATAGGTGTTGTAAATCATCCCGATCCACATCATTGAGCAAAGACCATTTAGTTATTCTGGAGTTGTTAAAGATTTTATCTACCCAAGTGAAAATTCAATTAGTACTAGCTCCAGCTTATATAAAACTAAGAATTTTCAACTGTGGGAAAATACTCTTTGTGTGTGTGAATACCACCTTATGCCATTTTGATAAATTACTGTAATTAACTGTATCCTACGCAAGCTAAACAAAATTTACTGAACTGCTGTCGTATAAAAGGAGTATCGTCTCTTCTCTTGTTCAGGAGATTGCCCTAATCTCTACGTGATATTGCCTTGAATATTATGCTTTTCACGCTGAGGTCTGAAAATATGTACAGAATTCCAGCCAGTACCAGAGAGAGGTGGTTTTCATCACTTTCCATCTTTTCCCCTCCAGCTGTAGAAACATTAGCTATGGACTTCACTATGATTCAGTTAAATCTGCTACATTTAATTAGCTAGCTGGGGAAATGCTGCAAGCAGCACCAAGGCAGAGCACCCTAATAATGTAGCCAAAAGGCTGAGTTATTTCAGGAAGGGCTAAGGATGATGGAAGAGGCAAGGAGACTCTCGAAGTTCACAGGTACAAACTCTGCTCTGCCCACTCTGCTGTGTATTTGGCTGTGTCCGATTTTTCTTCTCCCACCCGAACCTTATCTGTGCTTCAAGGTCAACCCTTCCCAAGAGATTTGTGGACATCTTTTTCTCATAAGTGTTTTCTGGGCTTGCATCGTGCTCTCCCTGGTCTATCAGCATATCTCTTTATGGGATCTCTAGCTTTTTCTCCTTTTGCACCCTCCGTGGGGTCAGTGAGAGCACAGCACGGATGCTGGCAGCATTCCCTCTGGAATGGTCCAGTTTTATCCTGAACTTCATCATCCTGACTGTCCAACTCCCAGCTCTGTGGGCAAAGCTTTTGGAACAAGGTCATTCTGAGCTACAACTTGTCTAGTGTTGTGATCATTTCAGAAGGATTTTTCAAGTAATTTTTTTTAGCAGCATTATCGCTGCTCTTACTAGCTAATGCTGAATGCATGCCATGTGTCAAGGCCTGTTGCAAAGAGCTTTATAGGTACTGTTGTCTTTAATCCTTACTGGGACCCTCTGAGATGAGTGTTGTTCTCCCTCATTTACGGATGAGAGGATGGAGGCTCAAGAGATATATAAGCACCCTTCCACTCAGCGGAAGAGTTAGAGCTGACATTTGAGGTCATATGCTCTCTGACAGTAAAGGCCGTGCTCTTAGCCTCTGTGTAAAACTGCTTCCGTGCTCGTATTTTGTGAACTTTTACGTGTTGAAGTGATTTACTCACTCACCTTTTGGCTTAGCTCTGCAGTGGGATGCTGTCTGGTGGGTGAGAGTCATGCTGGTGAGTCCTGGGGACTGTGTGACCATGAGGATGTCCATGATGGTGTATCACACACACGAGGTCACCATCAGGCGTGTCCTTATGGGAGACGGTCGAGAGCTGTCAGACCATCCTCAGGCCCCTGGCGCTTTTGCTGTCACATTGCTGCTTGGTTGCAGGAGTCTGTTTCTGAGGATCTGGCGAGGGAAACTACGGAGCAGTCTCCTTTCCAGCGAGCATAATTCTACTTGCAGAAGTTGCTGCTTGCTTTGGTGCCTCACCAGCCTGCAAGGTGAGGAAGGAGACGGCAGCCTGTTCATGTGGCAGCTTTGTTTTCTGTCATATCTGCATGATAACCCACAATCTCACAGAGCGAGTTTTGAGGATTGGGTGAGATTGTGGGAAAGTTCTTAAAAGCAGAGAACAGTGTGCACACCTGGGTTGCTATAGAGAAGTCTTGGCCAGTGTAGTGGATGTTAGAGTTGTTTTTGGTCAGCCGGCAGTCATCTCCTGACTGAACAGGTAGCTGCTCTTAGATTCCCCTTGGGAGCCCCCTTTTCAGATACTTCTGATGCTGTTATGGTTTAGCTCTACAATATTCCCCCAAAGTCCCTTGTGTTTGGAGACTGACTGGCTCACGGAAGCACCGTACTCCTCAGTGGATTCATCGCCGGGGAGTCAGCAGCTGCCTGCGCCGGGTCACCCGGGTGTGGCCTGGAAGAGTAGAGTAGTCTCCCTGCCGGCTCCTCCCTCAGCTCTGCTTCCTGGCTGCCACGGAGTGAGCAGCTTTCTTCTTCCAGGCCCTTCCACTCGCCGGCTCTGCCATGGAGCCTGCAGCCGCAGACTGATCACGCTGCAAACTCTGAGCCAAATAAACCACCTTCCTTTGAGTCGTAGGCGTCGCTCATTGTGTCCAGCAATGAGAATGATAACTAACTCAGGGGCATTCTCCATCCCCATTCAAGTGTCTGAAAAAGTGATTCTGTTCCCGGCTCCCCTCACTATGTCCCAGCCAGTCCTAGAAATGTGTGAAAAAGGAGTTTGGGCCATGCGCGCCTGCCAGTGTTTGCATGGCTGCTAATTCCAGATGTCAGTTTGGCTGAATTTAGAACTACCTAGAGAAGCGGGAAAGTGTTACTGCTGGGAGTGTCTGTGAGGGTGTTTCTGGAAGGGACTGGCATGCAGCAGCCAGTGCACTGTGTGGGGAAAAGCCACCCTCTGTTGCAGGGCCATCCAAGTGACTGGAGGCCCAGACGGAACGAAAGACAGATGTGTTCGTCAGCTTTGCATTACTGTGATGAAAGACCTGAGATTATTGACTTGCTGCACGAGAGGTTTATTTTAATTCATAGTCGCTGAGGTCCCAGTTCATGGCTGCGTGGCCTTGTTGCTTGGGCTTGCGGTAGCTTGGGACATCATGGCAGGAGCACCTGGTAGGAGAGGCCTGTTTACCTCATTGCGTCTGGAAGCAGAGAGAGAGAATGGGGTCAGTCTCAGTGTCGCCTCCAAGGCTACATGCTCAGTGACCTAACCCTCTTTTGCTGGGCTTGTTTGCATCTAGTTTCTGGCCATCTGGCCCCTCTTGAAAGTTCCGTCACCTCCTGA
Organism: Hystrix cristata; assembly: GCA_004026905.1. Taxonomy (NCBI): domain Eukaryota; kingdom Metazoa; phylum Chordata; class Mammalia; order Rodentia; family Hystricidae; genus Hystrix; species Hystrix cristata. Next base: position 23,754 of record PVJO010013791.1, on the reverse strand, counting down.
TAGCACTGTGGGTTGGGGACCAAGCCTTTAGCACAGGGACCTTTGCAGGACACTCATTTAAACCACAGCCACACACACACAAATTTCCTTCTCTTTGTGTGGAGCTGTCCTTCCATGTAAGTGCTCTGTGCTCTTTAGATTTTGGACTCCAGGACATACACTGTGGCCTCCCCATTTCTCATCTTTAGTCTTGGACAGAAGATTACAACGTTTACTTCCTTGGTTGGGAGGCTTTTAGACTTGGACTGAGCCACGCTAAAGACATCCAGGGGTCTCCAGCTGGCAGATGACCTGTGGCAGGACTTCCTGCAGTCTCTTTCTCTCTAGCCCCTCTCTGTCCCAACATAGTTTGACACCTTTATAGGTAGCCCAGCAATATGCCTAGTTTAGTGATGAAAAACACACTGTAGCTATTGAATAGCATCAGGAGCAGAAATAAAAGAGAAACAAAAGAAAACAAAGCACCCACAGTTCCAGCTCTCTAGCAAATCACTTGAGGGTTTCCAAAGTTCTTTGTTTGCTTCTCGTTTCTGGCCATCTGGCACCATATATATATATATATATATATATATATATATATATATATATTTTTTTTTTTTTTTTTCCCCTTGGGTGCTGGGGATTGAACTCAGGGCCTTGCGTTTGCTAGGCTAGCGCTCTACCACTTGAAGTAAATCCCCAACCCCTGGCACTGTATTTTTAAATAGCTGTAATTCAAGTGTAAATAGTGTTTTCTGACCTAATAATGTATCTTAAATGTTTCCTATGCTACTGCATAGTATTTTCCATGATAATTTTGCTATGTAATCCAGGCTGGCCTTGAACTCACTATACAGCCCAGGCTGGCCTTGTACTTGTGATGATCCTCCTGCCTCACTCAGTTTCCCGAGTGCTGGGATTACAGCTGTGCACCACGCCTGACCGCTCCGATAATTTTGAACGGTATTAGAATATTTTATTAAGTTTATGTACCTTGAATGCCTTAGTCTTCACCTGTTTGGGGCAGCCTTTGTCTTGTTTTCAATTGTCTGCTATCATAAACTAAGCTATCCATGTGTTCAAGAAATATTTATTGCACCACTGTCCTGGGCCGCCTCCACCGTGCTGGACAGCGGGGACGGTGAGGGAGGGGAGACCTGGTGCTTGATCTGCCAGGCAGTCAGCCAGCTGACTGGAACAAATGGGAAGACATGATAAGAGCTGTACATAAATCACCAATGCGAGAGCCAGAATCTTTGGTGGGGGACACTCACATCAGGTAGGATGCACAGGGCAAGAAAGCCTTCCCTTAGGAGGTGCCTCAGTCCATCCAGTCTGTTTGATGGGATACCTCAGACCGGTTCATTTATAAACACGAGAAGTGTATTGTTTGCAGTTCTGGGGACTGCAGGGTCTGTGCCAAGGGACCTGCAGGTTCAGTGACTGGAGGGGCTTTCTCTCCCCTGGGCAGGGACACTCTGCTCTGTCCTCACAGGGGAGCGGGAGGGCAGAGGGGCTTCCCTCGGGCTCTTTTATCTTCCTCCTTGATCCCATCGTGAGGGTGGAGCTTGCATGGTTTAATCCGTCCATGGTCTCGCCTCTTAGTATTCTCACTTTGGGTATTAGGTTCCAAGATACACCTTTTGGAGGACAAAAACATTCAGACCGCTGCAGAAGGTAACTTCTAAACTGAGAACTAAAGGGAAAGAAGCATCTATCTGTGCTTGGGAAATGTTGGAGGGCAAAGTATGCTTGGCAGAGGAAAAAGGTCTTGGGGTGTTTAAGAGACAGTAAAATTACCAGCGAGAGAGTGGCCACATTTTGCAGGTCTTTAGAAGTGATGATGAGACGTTCATATCATTAAATTATAATAAAATATTTTGTGTTAGAATAATGCTCAGAGGCCTTCATGTGTGTCCATGACTCTATGTTGTTATGATACTAATGACTTTAGTCGTCACCTCCAATTTCCAGCTGAGAAATGGAGGTCCAGAAAGGTTAAATAGCACCTTAGACATTCCCTGTGAATCAGCCCCTGGCTAAGGACTGGACATCAAATTCTGCCTGACTTTTTCTCTCTTTGCATTTTGCTGTTTGTTTCCGCCAAAGAAACTTGGGATGTTTTATCCGTGTCTGTCCAGCAGGTTCATATTTGCATACTGCATTGTGTCCTCCCACAGCCGACTGGCTGAGTTGAGGGGATTTGCAAAGGGAGCAGGGGAGAAGAGAGAGCTGAAGCAACTTAGTTTCATTAAAGCTGAAGAAATATTACTTGGTCGTTCCTGAAAATGGCCGAGGGGCAGTAGCAAGTAGGGAAACCCACAGGATTTGTAATTTGCTAACTGAACACAACACAGCCCTGAGGGGCAGGACAAAGGGAAGCCTGAGGGAAGTGGATTTTAAAGGAGAGGAAAGAACTCAGGAGAGAAAAATGACAAGAGGAAGCTGCTCGGTCTCTTCCAGCAGGATAAAATACACTTAGAGCTTTATTGCAGAGATGCAGGGGCCTTGTAATCTCAGCATAGAAAAGGACTGTCGAGTGTGCTTTGGCTGACCACCTCGGGGTGGCCGGAACTGCCACGTGGCTGCCTAACTTCTGTCCCGGCCCTGGGCTAGCTGCTGCCACTGGGGGCGATTTAGTGCAACAGCCTTTTAATTGGCCAGCAAATATTAATCAATCACCAACTATTTATTGAGCGCTTGCCTGGCCCTCGGCTAGGTGCTGGGTGTGGCGAGGTGGCTGAAACTGGCCTGGGTTCTGCCCTGGTGGCATCTACATCCAGCGGGGATTACAGATAGCAAACAGTTGGAAGTGTGGGTGAAGTAATTGTGATGTTATGAAGGACAAGGGTGGCATGAGGGAGTGGGGGCCCTTAGGGAGGGAAACTTGATCTAAATTGGAGTGGTCTGAAAGGCTTCCCTGAAGCGGTGACTTTTAACCTGAGGCCTCATATGCTACCCCCCCACCGACTGTTACTAAGCTGCCTCTTTCTTGGCCCTCCAGCCATGCTGGCCTGCTTGTTCTTTGGACTTCCCAGAGATGCTTCTGCTCCTGGACCTTTGCTCCAGCTATTGCCTCTGCCTGAAATGCTTTAACCCCCAACCCCAGATATTCTTTGACTAACCTCATTACCGCCCTTAAATACTGGCTCAAATATCAGATTCTAAGTGAGGCCCAGCTTGACCGTGTCCACCCTACTTACAATGACAGCTGGTCTATGACCACCCAGGCTTCCTGGAACTCTCAATCTTGCTCTTTGTGCTGTATACTTTTCTGCCCTCGTAGCCTTATTATCTAACACACTGTTTTATTTACTTGTATCACTGCTCATAGTGTTTATCTATGGCTAGAATTTAACTTCTATGAGGTCGGGGATTTTTGTCTTTTTTACTCACTGCTACATTCTAGCACTCTGACAGTGTTTGTCTTGAGGAACAAATAGTTGTCAAATGCCTAAAGCCTGTAAAGAGTGAGAAAGAGAACACTAACACTCTTCCTGAGGTAGAGGGATTCCACACTGGCTCAGGAGTAAGAAGGAGCCAGCGTGGTCACGAACAGGAAGGGTGGGTGGCCAAGAGGATAGTGAAGTGAGGGGCCAGCAGCCAGAACTTTGGGCATCTCCGATCCCTAGAGTTTTCCCCTTCCGCTGGAAATACCTGGCCCTGTTAGCATCCTGAAAATATTACTCCTGTTCTTAGTTCTGTACCTTGGAGAACAACCAAGAAATCACTTTCAACTTACCGTGGCCTGTGAGATACTTGGAATCAGATATCATAACCACTCTCTACCTCCGAATTTTCTCCAGGCTAATGGCTCTAGTTCGACAAAGAAGTCCTTTAAAAAACCTTAATAAATTCAAGCTTATTTCTTGCTCACGTAAATTTTAATTGGCTCACCTCCAGGCAGCAATTTAGAGACCAGATTCTATGTTGTTGCCCTGCTGTCTTCAGCCTGTGGTCACCGTGGAGTGGGAAAGAATGTAACAAATGACACATGGAAGGCTTTCAGGGGCCCAGCCTGAAAGTATCTGCTGATGTTACTACCACCACGGCCACACCAAGTGCAAGGGCATCTGGCAAGTCTGTTAATTCCAGAACTGAGCGGTGTGGGAACTGACAGGCAAGGCTGTTTAAACGTAGGTACCCCAAGATCCAAGGGGAGAAGCAGCGGCCCATCTCTCCATTTCCTCTGTCTCCGGCGAGTGAAGAGGTTTTATGGTACGCCCCTCAGGAGGGACCTCCCTCTTTCCAGCTGTGTCTGCACCACTCTCACCAGTCCAGAGGCGATGTGTTGTATTTGGGGGGTGACCACAAGTGTCTATCTGATGGACCTGGGTTGGAGTCCTGCCTCCTTTTCTTAGAATCTGAGCTGTTTCAAGCCACAGTTCCTTCCTCCATAACAAGGAGACAATGATGGCAGTAGTAGCAGTACAGTATTTCTCTAGTCAATGAAATAACTGACTTAGAGTGCTTAGCGTAGATTCTTACATGTGAAATACTCAATAAATGGTGGCTACTAATGATGACAGTAATTAACTACTTCCCCTCCAGCAGACAGACCCACTCAATGTTCTTAAGAAGTTCTTGTTTCCTTCCTCTAGACATTGTCCCAGTTTTCTACCACTCGTTCTGTCCTTCTTATCCTTTCGGCAGCCCTGCCCCTCTTAGATTCCCTGCTGGACTTTCTGTCTTCCTAACTTACAGTGACCTAGCTGAAAAATGAAAAAGAGTAGCAGTTGGGGGAGTACAGGGCACCAGCTTGGCCTGAATGCCCTTCTTCACTGCAAACCTGACTCCCTTTACTTTTCCAAAAGAACAGTCACCACAGGCAACAGGGCTACGGGATATATTCGGTGAGCCACTTTCTGTTTTCCAAAACTAAGTAGAGATGGATCAATTTAAATGGTTATGGAAGCCAACAATAAAACACTGTATCCTGACTAGCTATCCAGTGATTTTCCTTTTCATATGAAGGATTATGACTCTCACAAATTAGGCTCCGGCTCAGTGGTGTGCTGGAGTGGATGATCCCTCCTTGGGCATGTTCATGTGAGCCGCTTGCTCATCCCTCACCTCCATGATCAGTGATGTCACCTTGGCCTGGTGGGAGTATTTACTCCACGGAAACTGGCAAATGCTATATAGGAGCTGATTGGAACGTTTACCAACATCCATCCCACTGCTCTGTCTCTTGGACAAAGCCTGGCTCCAGCTATCCTTGAGGCTCATGTGAGTATCCGATGGAGAGAATACTGCTCTGGGCGAAGGGACCAGGGACCAAGCATAGAATGGTTGTTTCCGTAGCAACCTGGGTAGGGAGCAGGGCTGGGAGGCATTTTTAAAGCAGCCCTTGTCAAACCGTAATGTACAGGTGAGTCACTTGGGCCTCTTGTTACAATGCAGATCTGATCTGTAGGTCTGGGGTGGTACCCAAGATTCTTCATTTCTAATAAGCTCCCTGTGGTGCCGGTGCTGGGAGACACCCATCTGGGAGCCACAAGAGTGTGAAGAATGAAATCTAAAACTTTGAGAAGACTCGCCGCAGGTTAAACTCATCAGGGCCCGGAGATTGGCTTTCTTCTTGCCCCAGTTTCAGGCTTGCTGGCTTAGAGGGAGAAAGAGAATTAAAACTGTAGAAGCAGCAGAGCCGGGTTAGCAAGAGCTGCATTCCAAGCTCATCATTTCTATCAGACAGTGTGACTTTGGCAGATTTGGGACCTTCCCTGAATCTCACTTTCCTCCCTATGAAGTGGGACTGTCACATTCCACAGGACTGTGAGGATTAAAAGAGAAAACGCACTTGGCTCCACAAACTAGATCTGTCTCGAGTCCAAAACCAAACATCGTTCTTTAGTAAACAAACCAACTGTCTGTCCCAAACCACTATTTTATGCATTACGAAAATTACGGATCAGTTTCAAAAATTTTAAGAAATTTTTTAAAATTTAGAAAAAAAAATACGCCTTTTTTCCCCTGCCCAGTGATTACATAATTAACATTTTGATATATTTCCTACCAGACTTTTATATGTATTTTATTTTAAAACAAATACGGGATTTATAGTCAGCATATCATGTGCTTCTTAATTTAATAATACGCTATTGATAGGTTTCATTTCTACATGTAAAGACCAATCATTATTTTTTAAATGACTGTACATTTAAAATAGCCCTCTTAAAATGTGACTTGAGACCAAGCCCACTCTGGAATGTAGTTCGCTTTTCAGGAAGGAACATGCCAGACTATTGGGAATTGCTTAGACCTTCTGGAACTTTCCTTTTGGTTTCCCCAGGAGCCTCGATCTTCAAACACCAGCAGTAGTATGGAGAAGGCCAAAAGTCAGCACTGTGTGATGCTTGGGAGCCCCAAAAGAGTCCCAAGCCAGAGTGGGGGTTTACTCTGGGGACAGCCCCAAACAAAGTTCTGGTCCAAGGGCAACTGAGACCAGAGAATATCTTAGGAGTCTACAGTCATGGATCTGCAGATTGGGTCATGGAATGAAAAATGCTGAATGAAAAAAAAAGCCCGAGGAGACAGAACACAGTGAACTCAACTCTCCAACTTCCTTTTCAAGCAGGGACTCCAAAATGCTTTATAGAGTCTCCTTAGAAATGGTTCTTCATGAAGCTATTGTGGGGAAGAAGACACTCATTTATCCATTTATTCATCTGGACACTGCTACCATTTGGCTCTTGAATGTCTCCTGGGGGCCCATGTGTTAAAGGCTTGGTCTCCAGGGTAGTGCTATTGGAAGGTGGTAGTGTTTTCGATGGATATGGCCTTGTGGCCACAGGGGGAATGCCCTAAAGGGAGCTTCCTATTTCTCTTTGCTTCCTGGCTGTAAAGTAAGAGCCCACTCCATCATGTACTCCTCACCATGTGTGCCGCCTCACCACAGGCCCAGAACAACAGCTCACATTCTCCATAACTATGAGGAATAAACCTTTTCTACCATAAGTTGAATATTTCATTACAGTAATGGAAAGTTGACTAACACAATCAGCCAATATGTATAGAACTCCTAGTATGTGCCCAGAACTTTTCTGGGTACCAGGGTGCTTTGGTGAATGAGATAAATAAGATCCCTCCTCTCATGGTTTGTATATTTTGGTTGCACAGATAAACTTAGGCCAAAACACATTGGTATCAGTGCAAAGAAGAGAACCAAACAGAGAATGCTGTGGAAAGTGACTGGGGCTACATGGACAGGACAGCCAGGCAGGCTTCTCCACAGAATGCCCATTTCAGCTGAGCTGTGAAAGAGATGCAGATTGCTGTGTCCCTTCTGGACCTCCATCTTTGGATACTTGTCCTTCCAGTATTAACAAGGGTGGCTGAGCCCTTCAGGCTCTCAGTCTCCTCTAGACAAGCATCCTGGTTCTTTCAGTTGGTGCTCATATGACCCAGTTCAGCCCCTCTTGGAGTCCTCAGTCAGTTCCTTATTATTTTATATATATTTTTTGGGGGGGTGGGCTGGTATCCAGAATGAAATACTGTGTATGACCAAGACAAAAGGACTATTACGCCCTTGTCTTGGATGCTGCAGTTTTATTCAGCCAAAGTAGTAAAAGCCTTTATTTTTGGTTGACTACATCACACTTTGTCCTCAACTGAGCTTGTAGTCAAATAAATCATGTAAGTCCTTCATTCATCCTGTAGGTTGTGCCATGGAAATTTGGAAAGTAAATGCAGAGGCTTACATTTATTTGTATTAAATGTCATCCTGTGAGCTTTGGCCTGATTCCTCAAGCCAGTCTGGGTCATTTTGTTTTCTGGGTCTGAATTTCATTCCTTCAGACTCCACCAAGGAGGGTGAGGGGTTCTCTCAGGGAAGCAAGGATAGCAGCTTGGACTGAGGTGGTAGGAATGGAAACAGAACGAGGAGGATGGATTCAGGATGTATTTGAAGACTGAGCTGGTGGATTGGAGGTAGTAAGGCAAAGAGAGCAACTGAGCATTGTATCTGGGTTAGAGGCCTGAGCAATGGAACTGATAGAACCCCACTCAAAGAAATAGGGGCAGACTGAGTAGAAAACATATTTGTTAAGAAAAATAATTTCACTCAGTGGTCTTATGGTAATTGTGGTTTTCTTCTTCTTGTTCTCTGTACATGCAAGCATTAACACTAATATTTAGAGGCAAGATGAAGGAGGCTGAAAAGGTGAAGACATGGCAGGTGCGGCAGGTCCAGCGCTGGGTGTGCAGCGCAGTGAAAGCCTTTTCTTTGTAAACCAGATTGTAGAACCCACTTCTGTATTCCTTGCAAAAGCAGAGGCTCAGAGGTGACCCTATTGAGATACACAAATTTCTGATGAGAATAGAAATGAAAGATGTTCCCAGTCCCTTGCAGCTTTTATCAAATACAAGAACCAGAGGGCATGACCCAAGCTAAGGAAGGACGCAGCCTCAGGGAGTCGTGGGTGAGAGTGTTAACTAGGAGCAGTTAATCCTTGGAACATACTTGTGGGAGGGAGCAATAAAACAGTGCGGATGCTTGTGAAACAGATTTCCCGTTTAGAAGCCAGAAGGCTGGGATGTAAGTGTGGTTTCTGTTGCCAGGCTTTGCTGCAGGACCTTGGCCAAGAGGTTTCCTGCATGATCAAAGCATCCTGGTGTATTAAAGCGAAGCATTTCAGGCATCCATCTTGTGCAGGGGTTTTACCCAGGGGTGCACGACGGACTGAGCTGGGGGAGTGTCTTCCCATTTATTTATTCTTGGCTTTACTGCCTTAGATTTTGCTGTTGAGCTGGGCACAGTATTTTGGAAAATGTTCTCACATCATTTGATGTGTATTTCCACCAAGGACCAGTGTAACCCTCTCATTATATAAAGGGGAAGCCAAGACCAGGAGATTAAGATGTTTTCCCACCCACTCACAGAAAAGTACAATAGCCCTGGGAGTCAGCTTCCTCAGTGGGGACCGCATAGAAATGAGACCACTTGATCTCTTTTTGTCATATTTCAGAGACTTAACATTCCAACAACTAATTATAAACTAGATTTTGTGATATGTGTAGATCTTGAAACATAGATTTGAGTGAAAAAGAAATATAGTGAGAGTCATATACATTGAGTTCATTTATGGCAATTAAAATAACACAGGCATTTTACAAACCATACGTATTTGGTAAGGATCTGCATCAGACACCTCAGAGAGCATGGCTGTCAGAGGGGAAGGAATGGAAGGAGATTCTGGGATGAAAAGCTTGGCTGATGACGAGAGTGTGCTATGGACTGAGGTGTGAAGATTTTCAAGCGTCTGCCCTCAAAGTATCTTAAAAATAAATGTGTAATCAATACACGATGGATAAAGAAAATGTGGCATATGCATATAATGGAAGATTATTCCACCGCAAAAAGGGATGAAACTGATTCATACTACTACACGATGAACTGTGAAGACAATATTGTCAGAGAAGTAAGCCATGTACAAAGGAGCAAATATTGTGTGACCCCACTTATACAAAAGAGAGCCGTCCTCTCATCTGCAAGGAATGCTTGTCAACCTCCCCTGTGAATGCCTGCAACTATGGATAATACTGAAACTTTTACCTATTGTGTTCTTTTTCTGTACATCATACATAGGTACATACATACCTATGATGGGGTTTATACATTAGGCACAGGAAGAGAGTACCAGCAATATCTAATAATACAATAAACAGTGTTAATAGTATATGATAACGAGATTATGTGAATGTGGTCTTTCTTTTAAAATATTGTAATACCTTCTTGCACTATAGTAGTATTTTCAGACTCCAGGTGATTGAGGTAACTGGAACTATGATCAGCTAAACTGTGGTTTGGGGCTACTGTATTTTGAATAGTGTGACTTCATAGAGACTAAGTGGATCAGGGGTTGCCAAGAGCTTGGACGAGGCAAGATGGGGAGTTATTCCTAAGTGGCTATAGATTTTCTATTTGGAGCAGTGGTAAAGTCTTGGAACTAGGTATTGGTGGCATTTGCACAACCCTTTGAATGAAACAAATGGTTCTGAACTTTGCACTTAAAATAACAAAATTTATTGTATGGATTTTTTTCTACCTTTAAAATAATTGATAATATGATATACCAAACCCATTCCATTTTATATTTTATGATATGGATTTGTATGGTATATGAATTAGATCCTGACAAAGCTGTTAACAATTTTGCAAACATGATTTTTCTTTGCCTTTCAGTTGGCAGAATGGAAGAACTTAAGAGGAAGGGAAATAACATTTGCTCAGGGAGGGACGGTGACAGGTTCAACCATTACATTCCCTTCTCTGAATATGGCAAATGTTGAGGCTGAGCTTCTGTGTTGGACATTGTAGGCATCTTGACATTTTCCTGGCAATGTGAAAATTTGATGAAGTTTGGGGACTGGGAATTTGTTATATATAAATAGAAGCTGTTGTTACATACTTTAATTTGGTGTCTCTTTGGTGCAAGACACTGTTGTCCATGTTATTTGATTAAAAATGCAAACAGGTCTGTCTTCCTTCCATTTTAGCTCTTGGCAGATAATGACTTTTTCAGGAGGAGAGTGTGTGGCACGTACCTGATTTTATGCAATAAGTGTATTTGAAAAACGCAATTTAGAACGAACAGCTACTTGAAGAGTTATCCATTAATTATGCTGGAAACTTCAGAAGGTCCTCAAATTCCTTTTATTCTAGCCATTTCCTGCTGTCAATCCTAAAAGTAAGTTGAGAAGTAAGTTAAATACTATTAATCTCTCAGACCTCTAGACTCTACAGAATAAGGAGGACAGGTGATAACTTTTTTTAATTGGCAAGAAAAGTTTAAGCAAGCTTCTTTTAGCCCCGAAAATCCATTTTGATTTGTGTAGCTCAGTTCCTACTTCATTTCAACTTTTCCATCCGATCTTAATTATATGCATGTGCCTCACAGAGGCCCGTCTTCCGGTGTTGTGGAGGTGTCATTCCGGCCGATGTGGGGGTGAGAACTGCCATTCCTAGTTCCCGACGAAAGACAGCGCTTGTCCTGCGGCCTTGCCCGGTGATAAGCTCGTGGCCCAGCCTCTGCCAGTCATTTGCATGCATAGTGAACCATTTCATTAAGATGGTAATGGTTAATGTTTCCTGGGAAAAATGAGTTTCGGGCTTGTTCAATTATATAATTAAAGCCAGAGTATTAGGGGAGATTGCAAAGTGCTTGCATAATGTGGCTAGTATAATGACCAAACTTGTAAATAAGTTCAAAAGAGGCAAGTTCTGCGTGAATCCTGACGCTGAATCACGTAGGAGGTTAGGCATGTGACACGCGTGGGCTGGAGAGTTCCTGGAGTTCCCCTCGGGTATCTGCCAGCTGAGCTGCTTGCTCTTTAGGACAAGATGGTAGAAGGAGATGGCTGAGAGCTGTAGACAGGCAGACAGGTTCTTGAGTTTCCGGAACATACGTCTTCCCTTTTTCTGTAGGCAGTAGCTTTCTACATATGAATGAAAATATGATGGCACAGGTTTATTTAGACGTCTCAACTGGTGGTGATGGTCCTCCATTTTTCTTTCCTTACCTATGAGACGGCACAGTACTTATTCTCTCTTCGTACATCTTGTTACTACTGTGTGAAAAGGAAGTTCTGTCATTTTTATATTATTAAGAAAGCTGCTTTTGCCCTTTACTTCAATTCTCCTCTTACTTTTCTTTACAGAAACAAAGGGGATTTAGTAGTTTATGTGGTGGAGCTAACTTTCCTGAAGGATTGAGGATGTGGAAAATTTAATATTATAGTAATATACAGAATTTATATGTGAATACTGAATTTTTCTGTTCCTTAAAGATATTCTGTAAGCCATGTGTGTCCATGTTGTTTCCAGCCCTTCCTTTCTCTTCCTCTATGTGGCTCTTCTAATGATTATTATGTGGAGCAGTTAGGTCTTGTCTAGCTCTCACTTCCTAACTTTGTGCCAAGTTTTCTTTGCATAACCAAAGACTCAGTGTCTGTCTCCCCTTCTCTGCAACACCCGGGTCCTGGCTATTGAACCCAAAGTCTTTCTCCTGAGCTACATCCTTCTCCCTTATGTTTTTCTTTTTTATCATTTCAAGACAGGATCTCACCAAGTCACTAATTTGCCCAGCCTGGGCTCGATCTTTGTGCTGGGGTTATAGGCATCACTGAACCTGGCTGGGCTGAGTTCTTTTGATATAACAAAATACTTGGGACTGGCTAATCTATAATGAGTATAAATTTATTTCTTGTAGTTATGGGAGCTAGGAGTGTGAGATCAAGGCACCAATGTATTTGTTGTCTGGTGAGTGGTGATCTCTACCTCCAAGATGAAGCCTTCTTGCTGCAGCCTCCAGAAGGGGTGAACAGTGTGTCCTCATGTGGCAGAAGAACAGAGGCACAAAAGGGACCAGACTCATCCCCCATGACCTTTTATAAGGGTGGCTGTCCCATCCTTGAGGCCACAGCTTATGTGGCCTAACACCTCTTTAAGACCCCACATCTTAGCACTGTTGCCCTGGGAACTAAGCATCAACATGGATTTTGGAGGGGACACAAACATGAAAACTGCCCCCCCCCCCGAACTCTGCTCTTTTTTTATTCCTCATAATCCCTGCAAGGCCTGTGTCAGGGAAATGGGTTGGTGTGATCTCTGTGATGTCTTTCTAAAAGTTGTTGATGTTACTAGGAAGTAGGAAGGGACCAAGAGAAATGTGTTTTAAGCTTGTTTCTCATCTTCTGCTAACTTTAAAAAGCCACATTTTCATAGGTTATTCCTTTTTTAAAAAATATGTGTTTTCACAAGTTCCAGGACCTCCTTTTAAGTAGCCAGAAAGCATTAACATTTTACATTAATAAAAAGAGCATATACTGATCTGACTTTACACATCTTTAGACTTCCCTGACATTTTGATATCTGGGACATGTTATGGAGCCCGAATGAACTGTGTATCTCCAGCCCAGTTTAGAGATTGAGTCAGATCACTGTTCAAGTTCTGGCCCTCCATGTCTTACCAGGGCCCTTAGTGTAAAGCAGGAGATGACAACTTCCACCTCCCAAGACTGTCGAGAGGATTAAATGAGATCGTGTGTACAAAGCACACAGCTGAGTGGTGTATATCCCAACAAAGTAATTCTTAGGATTACATGCTGAACAAGGCTAAGCTGAAGGAGACAAGGAATCTTCTTCCCACTGTGCTGGTTCTCCGTCTCGCCTGGCTTCAGCCTCCTACATGGACCCAGACAGCAAGGGGTTTAGCTGGGAGCCGCTGGCCTTCCCTGGACTCTCGCCTCCAGTGAGGAGGTGTTCATCTTCTGTGTCTTCTTTTGAGTTGTGGACAGAATTTACTAGAGCTTCATAATTATACTTTTGCATATCTGAACGGGTTATCAATAGTGTACAGTTTAAAATTAGGTTACCTGAAGTTAACTTCTACAGTGGGCTGATAAATGGCTTATTATAGCACTCCAAGTATAGAGAGTGGACCAGGTATACTGTTGCTTGTCTGTGATCCTAGCATTCTGGGAAGCTGAGGCAGGAAGATCACCAGTTTAAGTCCAGCCTGGGCAACTTAATGAGATCTTGTCACCAAAAAAAAAAAAAGAAAGAAAGAAAGAAAGGAGAAACTGAGGATGTAGCTCAGTACAAGGGACCTAGATTCAATCCCCAGTACGCAAACAAACAAACCCTAGAGAATGTTTCCCTAAGCAACTGGCACTGATAAAGCAGCCTACATAACAAACCCATATGCGTGTGTAGGCCAACGTATGGTTTTGCTGTTTGTTGCAAGTAATGGAATAGAAAATAGAGAAAATAGAGATAAAAAGTCCGCACAACCAGAGCCAGAAGCATGGTATACTGTATTTGATGACTGAGTGGAAAAACACCCTCAAACTCAGACTCTTTTCCACCCTCACAACGTGTTTCTGACTCAGGGTGTGTGGTCCCCTCCGCTCCTCACTAAGCGGGCGACGCTACTGCAGTGGACGCCAGCTGCTGGCCTCGGTGTCCATGCAGTGCCAAGCCCGTCCTCCTGGAGATGACACCGTGTCCCACCAGTGACTGCTCCCCACTGTAGATCCCTGTGCAAGTCCAGCCTTGCACGGCTGACCCGTCAGCTGTAAGTCAGGCTCCCGGCAGCCCTCTTCCTCTGCTCCATTAACTTACCAGAGTGGCTCACAAAGCTCAGGGAAACACGTTTACTGGTTTACTGTAAGGGATGTTACAGAGCACACAGGAAAAGGTTCAAAGGGAGGCGTGGGAGGGACAAGAAGCACAGAACTTCCTTCCCTTCTCTCTCTGGGGACATCACCCTCTAGGAATTTCCATGTGTCTTGGAAGCTGTCCGTTGGGGTTGTGTGGCTTCCTCACGGAAGCACGGTTGACTAAATCACGGGGCAACTTACTCTGCAGCCCCTCTCCTCTCCCTGGAAGTTGGGGTGGCTCTCAGGCATCCAGCCCTGTGATCCTGCCTTGGTCTGGGTGATGCGCACAGTCTGGACGCTGCTGAGGGGCCGGCCCTCAGCGACTCACTGGCAGACAAAAAGTCTCCCATTTGGAGGTTCCGAAGACTATAGAAGTTGTATGCCAGGAAACTGGCACAAAGACCAAATGAATATTTTGCAATATCCACTATCACAAAGGTCCTTTGAGGCCATCTTCTAGATTAGAGGTTGGAAAACTCTGTGTGTGCTGTATGTGTGTGTAGATATTTTAAGGCTCGTAGGCCGTACAGTTTTTGTCCCCACCGTTCGCCTTTCCCTGGTAGTATGGACGGTTTGCCAGTGAACAGTCATAGTTGTTTTCTAACACTTCTTCGTTTACAAAAGTAATACGGTGTTTGGATTTAGCTGGTGGACCGTAGTTTGCTGACACTGTAGGGAAATTCCTTCATTTCACAGGTGGGAAAACTGTTGGATCAGTGTGTGTTCAAAGTACTGCTAGGGTTTAAATATGGTTTATCTCCACCCAAACTCACGGTGAGCTTGGGTCCTAGTACGGCAGGGGCGAAAGTTCCACGGCCTCGAAGGGGTTGTGAGGTTCTTAAAAGAGACTAGTGGGCTTCTCGCTGGGTTAGTTCCCGTTCTCACTGGACTGGACTGATTAATCAGAATGGGCTGCTGGCCAGGCACAGGCGTGGGGCGTACACCTGGCACTCTCCTGCTCTCTTTCTCTCCAAATGTTTCTCTTCTGCACACCTACTAACTCTTCCACCTTCCTTAAAAGCCGTACAGGGTCCTCACAAGGAGCACAGCAAGGACTGACGCCTTCTCAGCGTCCAGAACCCTGAACCAAAATAAACCTCTGTTCTTTGTCAATCACCCCACCTCAGGTATTCTTTATACTGACAAAACAGACTAAGACAAGCCCTCAGCACGCCGCCCACCGCGCAGTAAGTAGTCAACAAATGTTAACTATGTTTTTAATTGTTTGGAGAGTCTTTGCGTTAAAAAAAAAAAAGACTCAGGGAGAGATGATCTTTAAAAGTATTAATGACAGCAGTGATGTAATATGCCTGTTTATGTCAGGTACACACAGTCACTACGCTTGATTTTTTTTTTTTCCAAAGGAATTTTTCTCTGCAAGGAGAAATTTAGAGCCTGTCTTTGGTTTTTTTTTTTTTAAGTAAAAACTCTAATATGTAAGCATAAAATTACCTTTCAAAATTTAATTATCTCATTTGGCTCATTATTAAACTTCTGTATTTCAGTCCATAGGGTAGACCCCTGGAATCCTGGGCTCACTGAGATCTCTGTTATTTTACAAGGTGTCCTCTTTTCTTTCCTTTCCTTAAATCAGGTTAAAACATAGACTCTGGGGCTTCATATATCATTTTGAGAGACAGTGAATATCACTGAAGTGACTACAAAATTATAGGGCCACCTCTGCCTGTCTCTTTGCAGTTAATATAGTAAAATTGTACAGTTAATGTTTATAAAGAGTGGTACAGATGGAAAGCCATATCTGAGTGCTAAATGTTACTACTAAGAAAAGAAGCAGAATATTTCTTTTTGTAGGTGTCCTTTGTCGCTCCATCCTAAGCATAGAACTTCACAACTTTAACAATTCCCTTAATAATGTTTGATCAAATATGAAATTAAGAAATGAGACTCACCAATTGCTCCCACTCTGCCTAAGTTGATGTTTAAGGCAGAGCATTGATAATATTCCAGTTCCCATGAAGCAGACTAAGAAAATGGTGTGAGAATTTTTTCAGTTCTGGCTAAGATGGAGGATGAGCTGGGGTGCTGCTGGGAAAGAATGACAGGCAGTAAGTGAAGTAGATGTGAGTGAGATCAGGCTCTGGGGGGCATCAGGTGTGGATTGAAGGTCTGTGCTAATTTAGTGGACTCACCGGGAGTTTCTCAGAGGACAAATAAGATCTTCTTTTTCTGCCTGCTTTGGGTTTTAGGGAAGTCTGACAGTGTAAATTCTGTCCGGGCCAGAATTTTCAGTCCTTTTGTGTGGCTTATAACCACATTAATTCTAACATCTACAAGATGTCAAGGCCAAAGGCAACAGGTAACACAGTCTTTATCACTAAGCTATAGAAATGATAAAGTTTCGAGGTCAAGTTTTTGTCTGCTCTTATCTCAATTTTGTTGTCATACAAAAGAGATGTTTTTCCAGTTGGTCCTACAGTCATTTCAATTATGTGCAACACATCTGAGTTCTGCTTTAATGATTATAATTGCAACTCTAACCTCATTGTTTGTAATTTAATTGCGTCCTCCTAAGACTGGCTCTGAAGGAATTTACTTTGGTGGGTCCTGCCAGTTCCTTGTAGCCTCAGGGAATGTTGCTGGAAGTGGAGACCTGGCCTGAAAAGCTTGAAGATATCTACGGGAAAGCCAGAGATAACTGAGAAGAGAAATTCAAGTTTAGACTCTGAACTTCACACTTGTGACCAAGGAGCTCGCTTTCTTTGGTGGCCATCAGAAAGTAGTTGCCAGATGTTGGTGTTAGTGCACATGCCACGTATTCATTGCATAACCGTGTTTTGATTGCCTGTTATGTGCAGAGCTCAGCTTTATGATACAGCAGATATGACAAGTAGAGCAAACTTTACAAATTGAAATATGTGAACGATAACGGAGGTGGGGCAGGATGGCGGTTGAGTGAGACCCTTCAGCTATCACCTCTATACAGAAGCATCCATTTGAAGAGTTATTCATGCATGAAACTACCTACACAAGAGCTAAGAAAACAAGACGAGAGAATACAACACCTGACACTTTGAAGCAAGCAGGAAGGAAGGAGTTGCCTGCACCGCCCCACCCCCAACTCCAACTCCAACTCTGACTGCCACTGTGGGCGTGCGGCACGGAGAGAGATGCTCTCTGCTTGGGGGAGGAAGAGGGAGTGAAGTCCAGGTCTGAGACTCGAAACTCAGCGCCAGTCCCGCTGTGGTGAAACAAGTACTGGGCAGAGCTCAGTGGCCACTTCCCCAGGCCAGGGACCACGGAGGGAGCCTCTGGACCTAAGTTCGTGTGGTGGCCAAGGGACTCCTGTGCTGCCCTTGTCCCATTCTGATAGAGGCCAGACAGCGATGCCACCAGTTTGAATGAAGCCACTTGCCGTCTTAGAGAAACATAAGTTTCATTTTACTTAGGTCACAAGCAGTCCCCAGAGGATGTGTCAGCAGGGGACGTATCAGCAAACCACAAGCCCACCGTTTCTCCAGCCTAGCCCCTCAAAAGCCCACCAAAAAAGCACTATGACAAACCTCTTACCCTGTAAGAGACACCTTCTTTGCTCTGCTCACAGAGAGTTCTCAGATTTAGCAATAGACCGGCTTGGACTATTGAACCACGTCCCTCCTTTCCCGCTCATATCCTCTGGCAGCATGGCACAGAGCAAGATGCCATCTGCTGAGGAGTAGAGTGGGGAAGTAAGTGCAGGGCGTTGCCTTGGAATTGAGTTTCTGGCTTTCTGCAGTGAAAACCAGCGTGAGGCCGAGCACAGTGGCCCGTCCCCAGGCCGAGGCTTGCAGAGGAACCCTCTAGCATGCCTGGCACCACAGAGAAGCCTGTGCCTTGGGGGCAGACTTGTGTGTTGGCCGATATCACTATCAGCCACAGTGTGGCTCTGGGGCACGTCCCAGTGGCCATGAGCTTAGTGTCAGCCTGGATGACAAAGGGGCTGCCTTCGCCATCCCTCCCTGGACTTTGGGCGCCTTGTGTGGAGGACCATTTCATATTTAAATTGGTCTCACCCAGCACCTAGCCAATAGGAGGCATTTCATAAGTGTTGGTTGAATTAGTGGAAGACTAAAGTGAGTTTATGCAGTAGAATGGCCATTCCCCATGGATGATTTTGGAAAGCCGATCTTGGTCCTGCCACCGTGCTGTGCTGGTCTCAGCAGGCTGTGGAAGCTGGGTGCAACCCAGCATTGTGGCACTAGTGGCTATGGTACTCCCAACTCTACCCCTCTCCAAATCCCAAGCAGAACAACAGGGGTAGAGTAATTGTCTACTTGGGAGAAAAAGTGGGAAATAGGTACCAAATTGTTGCTTAGGAGCCTAGGGAGAATCCCTCCACAGGGGAGCCTAGAGCCTGGTAACATCTTGCAGTGATCGACCACAGGCTGGCGGGTGTGAAGCGTCTGGGCAGCACCAGGTGGAGGATTCTGGGGTGGCCACCCTTTTTAGCTACTCCCCCAGTTCATTCTGAACAGCACGCCAGCTGCAGATTTGGGACAAGCTTGGGGTTGGGAACCCTCTAGTTCTGAGACCAGGAGAGCAAACAAACCAGGCTGACATTTGGTGCTGAAATAGTAGGACTGACCACAGCCTCAGAGAAAACAAGCAAACTGTTTAGAATCACTGGAAGGACCGGCCCAAAGAAAGCCAGATTATGAAGTCTGAAGCAAATACGTAGTTCTGTAAAGCTTAGCTGATGCCATAAGCCACAATGATTAGGAATTTTCAGGGAAAAATAACCTTACTTAGACGAAATAAGGCGCTAGAAAATGATGGCATAGTACCTAGTTATGTGGGAACTCTCAGAGAGAGAAGTCAAAATAACTGTTTTATGGAAACTTAGTGAGCTTCAAGGAAACAGAGAAATAATTCAATACTGTATCGGAGAGAGCTAACAGATTGAAATTGTTTGAAGACAGATCAATAGGAGGAAGGGAGATCTTTTTTCAAATGGATGAGGGAACAAAAGATAGAGGGAAGGGGAGAGTGTAGGGAGGGAAATACTTGAAAAAAATGAAAAATAGAACTTTTGCAAATATGAAGGGAACCAAGAGTTGGAAGGATCAGGGAAGGAGGGGAGAGGTGGGGGACAAATAAAAAAGAGTTAAGATATATTATGTACATGTACCAACTTCCCATGAGAAATACAATCATTGTGTACTGCAGGCATTCACTAATAAAAAAAGTAAAAAGAACATTGAACAGAAATCTTTGTTGAAAAGAATACTAAAAACAAGATGGTTGGGGATTTAGCTCACAAAAATGTGATAGAATGCATCAGCAGCAGAATAGATTGAAGACAAGAAGGAATCAATGAGCTCAAGACAGACTATTTGGAAATACAAGATCAGAGGGTAAAAAGAATAAAGAATATTTGAAAGAATAAAAAATAAAGAGGTATGAAAAAAATTATAGGAACTGTAGTACAGTGTAAAAAGAGCCAAATATTCAGCTTATTGGGGTTGAAGAAGGATTTGAGAATGCCAAAGCGGAGAGAGTTTATTCAAAGAGTTAACAGAAATCTAGAGAAGGTACAAATATGCAAGTAAGGGAGGTCAAAGATCATCAATCAGGTTCATGTTCAATGCACATTGCAATCAAGCTCTCAAAGGCTGAAGGGAAAGAGAGGAAGCAGCAAGAGAAAATAAACAACACTTAAGAGGGCTCCAATTAACCCGACAGCAGACTTTGCAGGAGAAACCTCCCAAGTAAGGAGGAAATGAGATAAAATTTTCACAGAACCAAAGGGAGGAAACTTCTGACAAAGAATACTGTACAAATCTTTCAACAGAATTCTATCCTTTAGGAATGACAGAAAGATAAAGACATTCTCAGAAAAACAAAACCTGGGAGAATTTATCAACACTAGACCTGGCCTACCGCTGGGATCACAATGCACTAAAACCAGAAGTTAGTAACAAAAAAAAAAAAAAAGAAACTTAAGAAACTTTAAATACATGGAAATAAAACAGTTTACTTGTGAACAATGGATCACAGAAGTTAAAAAGGAAATGAAAACATTTCTTGAAACAAAAACAGGTGCACAACCTCTCAGAACATACGGGACACAGCAAAGCAATATTAAGAGCAATATCTGTTGCAATTGATGCCTCTGTTAAGAAAGCAAGCAGATCTCAAATAAATAACCTGTCTTTGCATTTCAAGGAACTAGAAAAGCAACAAACTGAGCATCAAATTTGTAGCCAGAAGGAAACAATAAAAATCAGAGTTGAAATAAATGAAGTAGAGACTAAAAAACTAAACAAAAAACAGAAGATCAACAAAGCAAAGATTTAGTTTTTTGAAAAGCTAGGCAAAAACTTAGCTAGACTTACTGTTATGGTTAGATATAATGTTCCCCCCAAGCCTCGTGTGTTTGGAAGGTGACTGGTTCGTGGGTGTGATGTACTCGCTAATGGGTTCGTACCTGACTTGCTTTTAGGACGTGGCGCCTGGATGGAGGCAGGTCACTGGGGTTGTGACCTTGAAGGATATATCTCCCTCTCGGGTTCTTTCCTTCTGTCCTTCCTGGATGCCACAGGACGAGCAGCTGTCTGTCACCCAGCCCCTTCCACCATGCTTTTCTGTCTTGGAGCCAGCTGACAAGGGGCTATACCCATGAGCCCAAATGAACCTCTCCTCCCTTAAGTTGTAGGTGTTGGATATTTTGTCCCAGCAATGAAAAAGCAACTAAGAAGAAAAATCAGAGGACTCAAATGAAATCAGACATGAAAAAGGAGATACTATAATTGGTACTACAGAAATGCAAAGAATCATTAGAAATTATAATGAACAACTATATGCCAACAATTTTCATAACCTGGAAAAAATGGACAGGTTCCTGCACATATACCTTGCCAAGACTGAATCATAAAGAAATGGAAAGCATGAACAGACCAGGAATGAGTAATGAGACTGAATCAGTCTGCCCCACACAGACACACACACACCGTCAGAGAAAAGCTCAGGACAAAAATGGCTTCATTTATCAGTTGTATGAAACATTCAAAGAAGAATTAATACTAACTCTTATTAAAATAGTCCCCAAAATTAAAGAAGAAATTCTTCAAACTCATTCTATGAAGTCAGCATTATGCTAATACTAACATAAAAAATGGTATGACCACAAAAAAAAGAAGCCAACAGGCTGATGAATATAAATACAAAAATTCTGTAAATTCTATAAATACTATAAGTTCTACAAATACTATAAATTCTGTAAAGACCAAAGATACAAAATAATACCAAATTGAATCCATCATCACATTAAAAAGATTATTAACCATACGTAATGCAGTGAGATTTATCCCAGGAATATTAGAATGGTGCAACATAAGCCAATCAAGCAAATCAGTAAATGCGATACACCACAGGAACCGAATGAAGAAAGAAAGCCATATGATCCTCTCAAAGGATGCAGAATTTGTTAAAATTCACCATGTCTTCACAATAAAAACTCTGAACAAATTGGATATAGAAAAAATATACCGCAACATAATAAGAATATAAAACAATCCTGTAACTAACATTATACTAAATATGAAAAAGCAGATTATCTTTCTAAGTTCGAGAATAATACAAAGATGATCACTTTCATCATTTTATTTGACATAGTATTGGAATTCTGAGGCAGAAGCACTCAGGGAAAAAGACGGCTTCAAAATTGGAAAGGAAGAAATTATGTTATATATTAGTGTTTGCAGATGGTAGGATCTTATATGCAGAAAACCACAGTGATGCCACCAAAAATTATTATAACTAATAAATTCAGCAAAGTTGAAGATATGAGGTCACCACACAAAAATCATTTGTTGTGTATCAATAATGAGTCGTCTAAGAATGAAATCTGGATAGGAATTTCATTTACGGTAGCATTACACAAAAATAGTTTAGGAATAAATTTAGCCCAACAGGTAAAAGATTCTGTGATGAAAACTATAAGACATGCATGAAAAAAATTTTAGAGGATGCAAAAATATGGAAAGACTTCTTATGTTCATGAAGTGGAAAAATCAATATTATTAAATGTCCATATAACCCAAGGTGATCTCTATCAAAACACCAACGATATTTTTCATACAGTTAGAAAAAAAATTCTATTATTTATACAGAATCACAAAACCCACAAATAGCCAAAGCCAATTTTGAGTAAAAAGAAGAAAGCAGGGGGAACAGACTTCATATATACTACAGAACTACAGTAATCAAAATAGCACGGCACTAGCATAAAAACAGACTTACCATCAATGGCACAAAATAGCCTGGAAGAAAATCTGTGCAGCCACAACCAACCAATCTTCAATAATAGTGTTAGGAGCACACATTAGAGAAAAAACAGCTTGCTCAATAAGTGGTGCTGAGAAAGCTGGTTATCCACCGTAGAAGAATGAAGCTACAGATTTCAAAAAAATCAACTAAAAGTGGTTCCAAGACCCAAATGCATGCATGCCTGTAGTCCCAGCCCTTGGAAGGCTGATGCAGGAGGATCACCACGAGTTCAAGGCCACCCTGGACTACATAGCAAGACCCTGTCTCAAAAAAAAAAAAAAAAAAAAGACCTAAATGCAAGATCTGAAACTATGAAACTGCTTGAAGAAAACGAGGAAGAGACGCCACAAGACACTGGAATGGGCGAGGATTGTTTTAGTTACGACCCCAAAAGCATAGAAAACAAAAACAGATAAATGGGATTACATTGAATTAGAAAGTTTCTTCACAACAAAGGAAATAATCAACATAGTGAAGAGACAACCTACAGATCGGGGGAAAATATATGCAAACAATACAGCTGACAAGAAATTAATAACCTGAATATATGAGGAACACGAGGAATTTAGTAGAGAAACAACCCAGTTAAAAATGGGCAATACATTCAAATGGACATTTCTCCAAAGAAGACATACAGTGTCCAACAGGCCTGTACAAAACTGCTCAATGTCACTAATCATCAAGGAAGTGTGAATCAGAACCATAATGAGATATCACTTAGCTTTAGTTGGGAAGACCAAAAGCTATTATTAAAAGTGCTTTTGAGATAGTTGAGAAAAGGGAACACTTACAGTGTTGGTTGGAATGTAAATTAGTGTAGTCATTATGGAAAACAGTATAACAGTTCCTCAGAAAAATTGAAAACATAGCTCCAGTATGATCCAACCATCCCACTATCTCACTCACATGTGGAAGCTGAGAAAGTTGATCACCTAGAAGTTAAAGGTACAATAGTAATTACCAGAGGCTTGGCAGAGTGGGGAGTAGGATGGAGGGGTGGGGGAAATTATAAGCAACAGGTAATAAGTTATAGTTAGATGGGAGCAAAGAGTTCTGTTGTTGTATTACACAGTAGGGTAACTATAGGTAATTATAATGTAGTGTTACTTCATAAAAACTAGAAAAAAAGATTTTGAATATTTTCACCACAGAGTAATAATAAATGTTTGAAGAAATAAATGTTTATCTTCATTTGAACACTAGTATACATATATCAAAACAAAACATGGAATCCCATAAATATGTACAATTTTTATGTGTCAATTTACAAAAAGAAATTCAAATATATAAAATGGACTCAAGGTGCTAATGAAAGGGAAAGTTTATACTGTTATAAAATCCTTGTTTGCT
>PVJO010013790.1:0-50565 GCA_004026905.1 Hystrix cristata | reverse complement strand
TATTTTAAAATGTCCACCCATATTAGAGCTTTCTAGCAGTGGGCACACAGAGCCCTCTCTGTCAGCATGCGATGCAAGTTGCCCCAGCAGCCAAGCGTGGGATAATAGTTCTTTCTAAACTAAAACTTCAGTATTCAGGTTTAATTGCAGTGTTGGCACTTTATGATAAATAAGTGGATTTGGGGTTGCGGTTTGGACACTTGCTCTCTAAAATGTTTGCCATTGCCAATCCAGGCTTTCTAAAGATGTATGCCAAGGTTGCTTTGTACTCGCCAAATTCAAACTATTCTTTTTTATGATCATGACTTATTTCCCTTCTGATGAATTTATTATCACTTCTCACCCCTCCAATTTTAACCTTGATCTCAGAAACAATAAAGGGAGTTGAAAAGTGTGTACGTGTGTATGTGCATGTGTGATAAAGGGGAAAGTGTTGTTTTTTTAAACAACTAATTCCCTCAAAGAACTGATTTCTTCTACATTGTAGAGATCCTTTACCTTGACTGTCTGATCTGAAGAAGTCTGTTTAAGCGATTTGCTTCTGAGCGCTGGCACGGGTGTCTGATACAGGTTGATATATCCAGGTAACTGAAATAGGCATCCACTGCCAGCTGTTTTTAAATGAACCACGGAAAGAAAAGGATTAAAATATCCTGCGACTATGATCCCAAGAATTAGAATATATAGCAATGCAGCAGTAACAAGAGTATGGAGATAGAGGTATTAACTGGCTTTCCATTCTTGTTACCATTTTAAGACAAGATGGTTTTGCATTTAGGAGGTAAATCTCAGTCCTGTTATATATTTCTAAAACTCATGTGATTTCTGCCAGTATTGTGCTACTCTGAATCCACCACATGCATTCCATTCCTTTCGTTCATTTTCCTTTCCATATTCTCTCCCAGAAAAATCATTTTTCTCAGCAAATTGAAAATCAAGCATGTGACATTTGTTATCAGAAATGAAAATACACACTTACCTTGCTTTTGGTAATTGATTTCTAGCTTAATGTAGCCACATTTAGTCTTATTTCTTATTTCAAACAACTTGAACCTTTAAAACCAGCCTAATACTTTTTCATGGTCAATATAGTTACCAAAAAAACCTTGAAATCTTAGAACAAAACTTGCCAAAAAATTAAGGAGGCAGATGATTACCCTACGAATGCCACAATACATTATAAAAGATTATACATTATAAAATAATTTCCATGGCCCAATCAGCAGCTCATCTATTTTCAGCAATATCTGACAGTGCGATGCCATTACATCAGAGGCATGGGGCAAGCTTTCACCGTTCCTGACTGTGATAGACCTGACTTAGGAGGAATCGTTGCGTCAAGTGAAAACAATATAGAGTTGGGTATGCTGGAAAGAATCAACTACTTTTTCCCCATTGCCGAATTTATGTGCACCTTCACGAGGAAGTGATTTGTCCTATATAAAAAGTAGCAAATTTACCACATATCTAATGACGATTTGTAAAAAGGCTAAATTAAAGATCTTCATTGAAGGTAAGAGTAATTGAATTCACTAGATAATGAAAAGTTGGTAAGATTACATTGCAACGTGTATGCACATGTGTGTTTAACTTAAAAAGATAATACAAAACAAGAGCTGAATGGTTGATATATTATCATTGACAAACACAATGTTTGAAATGAAAATTGAGGGAATTATTTTGATAATTACCTTTGCAGCAATTGAGATCAAAATGTTTCTGAAATATTCAAATAGTTGTTTCACTCATCCGTGTCATTTTTGCATTTCAAATAGAGATTTTGAGATCTCGGTGATCAAAATTTATCAAAAGAATGATCATTACAAAGATAAATAGATTCATTGTATATAAGTGATATGAATTTAATAAGGCAAATGAATAAATAAAATAACGGATATGAATGAAATAGCAATTTAGTGCTTTTGAGATTTCAAAAATTTTACATTGATACTTTAAGAGTTAATGGTAAACAATAAGACATTGAGAATTTGAGATTTCAGTCTGTTTTAAAATTTCTTAACACCACTAATCCATCCTAAGCTGTAACTCAATTATTTATAAAATAAAAATAGATCATATGTAATAATATACATTACCCATTACTAGCAGGCATAAATCTATTCATCCATCCTTTATTTGCATGCACTTATGTATTCATTCATTCATCTACTTAATATTCATCATTCCCAGTATTAGCTGGTACTGTGATGTATGCAAAAAATAGGTATACAGTTTAGTTCCCTAATTCTAGGTGCTTATACTACATGTGAAAAGCTGCATGATGTAGTAGTACGTTAGTGGACCAATTTTCTGACTGTGTCACTTACTAGCTGTGAAGGGTAGAGATTTTTTGTTGCTACCAAATCCATCTTAGATAAGGAAAGAAATAAAAAGAGAAATAAAATACCTTGAGATATATTAAAATGGAAATGCAACATAACAAAATCTATGGAATTCAGTAAAAGCATGTCTGAAAAGGAAGTTAATAGGGACAAAGACCTATATTAAGAAAGGAGAAATATCTCAGTCAACCTGACTTTACACTTTAAGGAATTAGAAAAGGAGAACTAAGAACTAAGCCTGAAGTCAACAGATGACAGGAAATAAGGACAACTAGAAGAGAAATAGATATTAGAAAAAATAATAAAAACATCAATAAAATTATATTTGTTTTTCTGAAAAGGTAAAAGAACTTTACCTAGACTATGAGAAAGAGAGAGAGAGAGAGAGAGATAGGACTCAAATAAAAATATAGGTGAATGAAACATTACAATTCATACCACAGAAATATGAAGGATAACTCTATGGACAAATATGTAACAACAAATTGGGTACTTCTGAAGAAATAAACAAATTCCTAAACACATAAAACCTACCAGGACAAAATCATAAGCAGAGCAAACTTAATAGTAAGTATGAAGATTGAACCAGCTAACAAAAACTTCTCAAAATTGAGATCCTCAGTACCCGATGGTTTCCCTGGAGAATTCTACCAAACATTTAAAGAATTACTGATGATTTTTTTCAAACTCTTCCAAAAATTCAAAGATGAAGGGACATTTCCAAACTCATTGTTTGAAGCCATCATTACCCTCATATCAAAGCCAAACGAAGACACGTAAAAAAAAAAAAGAAAAAGGTATAGACTAATAATATTCCTGATGAACATAGATATAAACTCCTCACAAAAATACTGCTATCAAACTGAATTCAGCATCATACCAAAAAGTTCATACACCATAATTGGGAAGTATTTATCCTAGGGGAAACAGAAAAGCAAACAACTCAATATCATGAAAACAAATAACATGACTGAAAAATGGGCAAAGAACCTAGATTGACACTTCTCAAACAAACAAAAAAGACACAGAAATGGTCAAGCAGTATATGAAAAGATGCTCAACACTGCTAATCATGAGGGAAATGCAAATTAAAACCACATGAGATACTATCTCCTATCTGCTTGAACAACCATTACTAAAGAAAGAAAAGACAGACATTGGCAGGAATTTGCAGAAAAAAGGAATTTTCAAGCAATTAGTAAAAATGTAACTTAGTGAAACCTTTATGGAGAACAGTAGACAGGTTTTTGAGACAAGTACAGTCACACCCAGAATTTCCACTTCTGGGTATATATCCAAAAGAAATGAAATCAGTATGTTTAAGAGATAACTGTACTGCTATTCATTACAGTAATACTCACAATAAATAAGCCATTGAATCATTTTGTGTGTTCACTAATAGATAAATGAATAATGAAAGTGTAACACATATAAAACACACACACATATATATATAATATTTTATTACAAACACAAGGGCATCCTCTTTAACTTTAAAAAAAGGGTAAATCTTTCATTTGCAGTAACACGGAAGAAACTGGAGAATGATATGCTAAGCGAAACAAGCCAGGCACAGAGAGAGAGGACCCCGAAACTGAACGCAAAACTATAGATAATATCATATTTTCCACAAGGCGTCCCAAGAGGATTTACATTTTTATGCATTCTGTTCAGCAATGTAATTTTTGACAAGCAGGCTGCTCTGCAAGAAAGACTATATGAATGCTCATATTAAACATAGATTCATGTTAAATATTTTACTGATGACATGTATATAACAGAAAACATTTCGTTGACGTAAAGGCCCTCCTATTTCACAGGCAAATCTGCTATCAACTTTTATACCAATGTTGAAATACATGTATAATCAGTTATATAAACAGAGTGAATTTAAGGATGTTCAAGCATGAATTATTTTAAATTCCAAAACTGCTTTCAGCCATGTTGTTTTGTGCTTCCATTTCCCGATTCTAGATCTTTCCAATCACTTTGACTAAGCATTTTTCACCCCGTAAGACATGACTACATTCCAAGATGCTCAACCCACAGGAAACTCCTGGACTTACCATGCCCAGAAGTAGAATTACGAACTGCTCTATAGTGAAGGGGAAGCAGTCACCACTGTCTAGATAGAAGACTCAGACCCCAGGAATGTCTTTGAGTTCTCCCTTCCCTACTGTTATCAATTACTTAGGCCTCTGCAGCAGGGATGGTTAGACTCGTAGAGCAGGAGATCCTTCTTGGGTCAGGCCCGAGGAGATACACTCACTCGGTAGGGAGTGTAGAAGAGCATCATTCTGTCATAATAGTGGAGAATAAATCTGGAAGACAGCGCCCTATTAATGCAATGAGATAATACTAAAAAACCAGATTTTTAAATGATTAAAATAGCTATTGTTTGGCTAATCTCACAGTGCTGAAGATAGTAATGAACATGATCCAACTGTTCAGGTGGCCTAAAGTAGTAGTGTTCTTTCCTTAGTAAAATTAAAGCTAAAGCACGAAACCACCTTCTAGTATGTGTATGCACTGTTTAAGATGACACCGATAGTTTTCAGTCCTACAGGCTTTATGCTTTAGCTAGAGTGTGAGAGAGTCAGGCTAGAAATATCTAAGAATTTTTTTTTTTGTCAAAGTATGATTAAACACTGAAATAAGCTCAGAAAATATTTCCATAGTCAGAAGCACTGATGTTTGCCTGTAGTCCTAGCTACTGGGGAGGCTGAGACAGAACATGTGTAAGTTGATTTTTTGATTCATTTTGTTTTGTTTTAACTATCCGAGAACTTAATTCGTCCATAAAATGAATTATTTCTTCCTCGCTGTACCTAACCTCCACAGAAACAGGAAAATTGGGATATCTTTTCATTGATGTGTTGACTAGTGGCTACTAATCAGCATTTAGTGAGCAGGATCCTGGGATTATGAACATCTTACAATTTCTGAAACCATCTGACACAACGAAGGAGGGTCCTCTGCTGTGTACAACTTTCAAAGAACAGTCCACTAGAAAGTCAAGTACATAAAAAGTTTGCATCTGTCTACTACTACTTTGCATAACATTCCCAAATATGTTGTTATACTTTTAATACAGATGAAATGCTTTAAAAATGGAACTATGTGTTTCTGAAGTGGGTTTCTTGCTTTGTTTTGTAATAAATTGTATGTATGTGGAGTTATTAGTCATTTCAGCAGTAAAGTTGTTCATATTTGAGAGAACTACATCTATATCTACATCTATATCTGGACTTGTAAGTCACATGTCAAGGATTCTCCAACTAGGTAGAAATACCTATTTAATTTGTCTTCTAACACAGTAGTACCACAGAATTTGTAAATGAAAACCCATTATTTAATTATGAGTTATAGTGCTTTAAACTGTATGTTATCATTTGCAAATTCTATTGTTTTTATGCATATGGATAGTCCCGTAAATCTATGGTTTTCATTTCAAGTTAGTAGAGGGGTGTTCCCAAATCCCTGTTATTAAAAGGGGATGGGAGGCTGATAGTCTGGGTAATGACACTGGAGTATCTGAGGGTTTTCGGTCATGGACACGGGGACTAGGGAGGAGGTTTCTCACTCAGTTCTACGGGTATATTTACTAATATGAATGGTTGAAATCTAATACATAAAAATTGGCAGATTCAAAAGACTTAAGTACTATTAAGGCCTTTATATTTAATCCCCTAGGATGGTGTAAAATCAGATGCCCATTGTCTAAACTTCAGTTTGGCTAAAATGACAGACCCAGGAGGGTAGAGGGCCAGTGTAGGTCCTGAGGCCAGGAAAGAGGGAGAGCAGATTTTGTTCAGATCAGGATAGAATCAGAATATACTCTGAGGATTAAGAGATAATGCACAGAGAAAGATACAAGGATAACAAAGATTTTGTTTCAATGAAAAACAAAATATCACCAAAATATTATAACCTTCCAAGGAGAAGGCAGTGATCTTAAGTCAGGAAGAAATGTTTAATATATCAGTGTGCATATGTGTAAATCATGAACACACACAGAATATGGTACATCCAGGCCTTTTCTCTAACACTAGGGCCTTCATCAAGTTACAGTGAGGACTAATGATGCTCTATGCGTGAAAGCAAAACTAATGTGCATTTCAAATCTTGCATTCTATAAAAATGGTGCTAAAAGTCATCGGTCCTCATTTTGGGTCAAATATAAAGTCTTAGGATATAATATATAGTATTTTCAAATGCAAAATAATAAAAGGGTTTCAGGGTGATGCATTTATTTTTCTATTCGTTTGTATTAAATATCAATGCCATGTCATTTCATTGCATCAGTGGAAATTCTTGAGGATAGAAAATGATAAGGAAAATTCTAAGTTTGGCTTTTTAAAGAATAAAAATTTTCAGAGGAAAAAAGTTAATTCTACTTAAAGATTAGGACCCGCAGTTCACAGATCACTGCATTTGCACAGTAATATTATTATTTATTTACTGGTATATAGCTGACCATGCAAATTGATCATAACTTTATTGTGCCACAAGACATTTAGAAATCTTCAAATATCTTGATCTTCATTCTCAAGTTTAGATCCACAGCCTCTTAGCTGTACTTTTGCCTTGAGTATCATGTGAAAATCATGAAGTTTCTGTTGTAGTAAAAATTGTGCAACTTTGTAAGATCTGTATGCTCTTCTCTGACACCAGAGAGATCACCCCACCATCCATCTTGGCCATGCTCGCACCAGCACCAACTCCACTCTGACTGAATCAATGTCTCTAGAAAAAGGAATGGAAGTGCTCAGCTGGGCATAAAGGTAGCTGTGTGGAAAATCTGGCCTCACATTTTTACCAGCTTGAAAGGACATCTTGTCACTAAATGTGCACAATTTTGTAAATAGGTTCTGGGATTTCCAAAGACTCAGAAACCAGCAAGGTGAAAGTAGCCTTGTAGCTAAATCTTGGCTCTTTCTCCCTCTGTTGTAGTCTGAGACTTTGAGCAAGTCACAAAATTTCTCAGTCTCAGATTATGAAGAAGTAACCTGGTATTTTTCACACTGGATCATTGTTGAGAGGATAAAATCAAACATAAAAAGTTGTTGTATCTTTTCATGATAGACCATACCAGGCATGGTATATATTTTTATTTTCTTTTTTACTTTTTCTTTCTTTGGCGCAAGTTCACTCTGCAGAGCCAGTTTCTCCCAATCTCCATTTTGCCTTTTAAGTAAACTTTGTCATTGCTAAAAAAAAAAAAAAAAAAAAATCAAACATAGAAGTATATGTAAACAAATTTTTATCTGTTGTTAGTTCTTGTAAAAAGCAGAGGTAGGTGGTGGTACATATCATTCCACAAATCCAAGACAATATATTACAAATAATGATAGTGTGAAGAATTTGAAGTTTGGAATAAAAAGAAAACTATATCGACCATCTGCAAATTGACAAATCAAACATTTTAAAATAAAATATAGATTTTTGTATTAGTAGTAGGTATTGAGTAGATATTCAAGTTACCTCAGCAAAAATGTTTTATTTGAAATTTGTGTGTGTGTGTGCTGGGGATCGAACTCAAGGCCTTGTGCTTGCAAGACAAGCACTCTAACCACTGAGCTAAATCCCCACTCTACTTGAAATTTTTAAGTTGCTTTAATTTTCTTATCATAAAGTCAATTTCCAACACAAACTAAACTGTATGCAGGTGACTATATGTCCAAAGATTATGCTTCAGTAATAAATTATTTTAACCTTAAACAATCCTATAGTATTTTTGCAGAAAAAACTTAAAAGGACATTTTTGATCTATTTTTAATGTACACAGTAATTGTTTAAACTTACATCCATGATTTTTCAACCATGACCTAATCCATAGAAGATCGTCACACTTCAAATATTATTTCTGGGTTGTGTAGAGGAGGAAATGTAGATTGAACAATGTGACCATACTTGCAGGTTAGAAGGGACAATCTTAAAATACAAACCTAGAGGTCACCCTGCCATTGTAGTTTAAAGGAAAACCAGAGGCAGCGTTAGAGGAAAGAAGAGGGAGGCATAAGCAGAGAAAAATGAAGGGATGTGTTAGTGACGGAGATAGGGAGTAACTGAGCAGTTTCCATGTTTATGCCAACTTACTTTCTCTCATTTTATTCTGCTGCCACACAACATTTTCATCCCTCTTTACAACTTACGTCATTGCATTGTTTCTCTTCTTTGTGTCTGTGAATAATTCATATATTACGAGGCTTATGATATAATTTTCACATGCCGGAAAGCGTTCTGATTATATGGCTCTTAGAATCTCCCGAAGAGCTCAGTGTAGATTCCAGTAGTGAATTCTATGAAGTAGTGGGAGATGTGTTAGATTAAATCTCAGAAATCCCATTCCTACAAGATGTGTGTGTGCAAGCCACTTAACCTTTCTGAGTCTCTGTTCCTGTCAAATGTAAAACAAGAATAACAATGCTTCATCTCAAGCGCACAGATGTTGAAATGAAATAAAAATAGAAAAGGGCTCTGTATTCTTAAAGAGATTCTTCAGAAGGAAGTTATCAATCAGATAGTACTGCAATAAAAAAGGACTAAGGCCCCCTAAATTTCTGATCGAAATCCAGACACTAGACACCATGTGTAGATGTTTGTCTGTCTGTTTTCATACGTTATGTTTGAATAGTATGCTAGGTTTGAATGTGTCCTTTAAAAACACAATTTGGTAAATATTCCTTTAGATTACTGCAGTAGAGGAGGCTGCTCACTTCAGGGTAGCTGAGAAGAAAACAGGAGCCCAGTTCCCAATATCCCCTTCAAGGAACATCCCCAGCAACCTAACTTCCTCTCCCTAGGCCCCACCTCTTAAAGGTTCTACCACCTGTCAATAGTGTCACAGGCTGAAGACTAAATCTTTAACACATCAATCTTTGGGCTACACTTACCAAAACCACAGCTCACCAACAGTACTTCATGTGCCTAATTGTATAATTGAGTCTAAATCAAAAGGTAGAAGCAATATGTGTATTTTATATGTTCTTATAAAATGAAAAGAATGCAACTGAAAATGATGAGAGAAAAAGAAAGTAGAATAAGTCATAAACTCTTGTGTAGGGAGACCAGTTAAGACTAGCCAAGGAGGTAGTGATATTTCAGTAAAAATAAAATAACAGGAACCTGGTGGGGTGACACATGCCCATAATCTCAGCTAATCAGGAGGCTGAGACAGGAGGTTTACAGGCTTTTAGCCAGACTGCGCAATTTAGGCAGACCCTGTCTCAAAATTTAAAAAAAAATTCTGGGGATAATTAGCATGCACAAGGTCCTGGATTCGATCCCTAGTACACACACACACACACACACACACACACAAAATAAGATTAGGGAATATTAAAGGCACTTTTCAAAAGTATAAATGTGAAAGTAATTTCTAGAATAAAGCAAACAAACCCCAAATCTCCATGAATACCTAAAGATTTTTAAGCAGGGAAGACATAGCAATAAGAAAAAACCCCAGCAAATACTTGTTTATATAAAATAATGTACATAGTAATTATTAAATAATAACAGTTAAAACCATACATATTTTTCATAACAAATGTTTTTGCGGTACCCCCAATTCTTCCTTTAAAGGAACAACATTTCCAAATTAACTTATAAAGCAAAATCTACCTCCATGTGTACATAAGATAAATACCCAAAATATAGTAATGCAAAAGAGCTAAAAATAAAGTGGCTTTCAAAGAAAAAGGAAAAGCAGTGACTGTGATTCTCTAAAACCAAAAAGACACTATGTTGCCACAAGTACAAGCTTGGGGAAAAACAGCTCTGAATTCAGTATCTATGACTTCGAGGTCTCAGTCAAGTCTATTATCCTGAGTTTCAGTTTTCTCCCAATTGAAGTGCTAAAGATAAATATCCCTAGGAGAACGCTCACCTTTTGGTGTAAATACAGTCCACATTCCAGCACACATCTCCCATCAGACATCTTAGTACTAACTGGAATGTGCACACTCTTTGGGGATGTTGATGATGTCCAGGATCGTTTTATGTGCTTGGTTAGATGCTTTTTGAAGTATATTGCTTAAAATTAGATTATTCTGGCCCTTTTGGATTTCCTAGATGAATGACCTCTACTGTTGCTGTGATCTTTCAGAGGGACTATCCTACAGTCTCCTGTGGTGGACACAGAAATAACTGACAAGAGCCATCAGCTTTCAGCAAAGCCCATTGTTTTTCCTCCTCTGAGTTGTTATGTATCAAACACATATGGCCCTCTTTTTTGTATTGCGATTCATCTTAATTTCACAAATTTTACTGAGGGACTACAATACAAGGCTCTGAGTGCTGCCAGGAATACAGATACATATATAACGTGGAGACACTATTCTCAGTGATCACACAGATGGCCCATGTTTCCCATCCTCTCATTCTAAGGAGTCCTCACACTCTCCCTATATATTCTGAAAATAATCTCTTGTCTGCAAACCAGACTGTCATGTGGTAGTATTTAAAGTAGGCTACAGACTGGTCCAGTGTAGAACCGTAAGGGAACACCAGTCTCAATTTTCACTGACTGGACTGAGTTTCCACAGATTCTGAGTAGACAAAATTAGACAGAGTCCACTCCTGACAGCCACGTAAGTGAGAAACTTCTAATTAGGGCATAAAAATAAAGAAGGAAGAAGAAAAGAAGGGGGGGAGAATAAAAGCAGAAACAAGTGAAGAGACGAGACAGTATACACATATCTTGTGTATATTTATAGATCTTCAAGCGCCACCTAATTTGGTCTTTGAATGTAACTAGGATGTACTTGTCTTTGACTTTAGCTTTTGCATTATGTATTTATGTAAAATACATTTAGCCAGGAGGAGGTTTTGAAATTCTCATTTCTATTCCATGGGGGGGAATTATAAACTTGTTCCTGCTTATACAAGCTCAGAGAGAGTTGTGTGAGATCCCATGCACTTTATTTAATGTAAAACAAATCATAATATGTCTGTCTTCTCTTTCCACCATTTGATTGATTGGGGTAAAACTATCCCATAATTTTTATAGTCATTGATACTTATATGTCCTATTTTCCTATTTTGTTGTGCCATCCTTGATTTTAAATAAATTAAGTCTGATCAGTTCAATTCCAGTTGCACTATATCTAATAGTTTACCATATACAGAATTTCATGGTATATTTTGGAAAGTGCAAAGTAAAAGAAAATTTGGGGCCTGAGCCCTGACCGAAAATTAGAAATATTCATTGGAATGCTAGAATTTGAAAGGTGACATTCAAAGGTATAAGCTGTTTTCACACTTTTCAAGAGTGGAAGATTTGAAGACAATTTTGGGCAGATAGTTTATTGGGTATTACAAAACCCCCGAAATGAATAATTTTTTTATGCAAACACGAAGCAACCATGATAAAAATGCAGATAATAATTTTTGGCTGTTAAGTCTAAACAATAAGAAAATATAATAATGCAATGTAAGTGTGTTATAATTATGAGTTTTAACAACCCATTTTTTATTTTGTCTATGGAGTAACTTCTGTGCTTTGCATTGAGATAGAGTAAATGTAATTTTTAATATTATGATAATGCTGTTTTCTAAAAGTTTAGATTATGCAAATGAGAATGATTACAAAGTCAGTAATAGCGTGATATAACCAGATACAACAAAGAAAGAAGGCTAAATGTCCGTGTTATTTTTATGATAGGTGAAAGTACAGATGCAACTGGACTTGTGAGGCAAATGATCAAAATACAGCACATTCTACAATATATTAGGAAGAACTGGTGAATGAGCAAGGTGGATTTGGAGACAGAAAACCATGTACAAAAGCTAAACCTCGCACATTTAGGATGAGTTGCACAAGCAATTGTAAATCAATCTAGGTTTTTTTTTTTAATCTGCCTAAAAGATTACAGTGCTCAATCAAAGATAACACCCACTGAATTTTGGGCATTTATTACAAAATACTCTAGAAAGTGAAGTTATAGTTCCTGATTCAGAGGTTATAACTAAAATGTATCATGGGTAAACAAAGGGAAAAATTTGAAATCAGATATATTGTTCCCTTTTAGTGTACAGCTGATTCTGCTAGAACTTATCAACAACTATAATTTCCACAATATTTGAAGTGAGCTGAATCATAGCAAAAAAAAAAAAAACTGTTATCACTGTCTTTTATGTACTTTGATTTGGAAAAATTAGAGTTTTAAATCATTTTCTTGATTTCTATGAAGATTTTATTGAAACTTCAGTAAGAATAAAACAAAAGATTGTTGAATTACTTTCCAAAAACAGTCTAGACTTTGCTTATAAATCTGTGTGTTTGATGAATAGGGAAAATGTAAATTTTGACAAATTCCATTAAGTCTATAAACTATGTACTAAAAGAAATGAAAAGATCTTACCTATCAAATGCCCTGAATGCTCATATATAACACGGCTAAAAGGGGATGTTGTTTGCTTCCTGTGATATTGAGAATTTTGTAATGAAAATTTATCACTTTTTGATTTCCTCAGAATGTGTAGGAGCACTTAATGATACTTTCAAGTTTATTAAAATAAAAGGAGATAGGCTTTCATGTCCCTATAAGATGGCTCTCATTGATGTCAGTCTTAGGAAAGATATTAAAATGTTGGGTTATTGTGAAATGATATTTCAAAGTTTGGGGAGAGAAAAGTGTTCTCTCTTATCTCACAATGTATTTACTGAAACTAATTTATTTGAAATTCAACTTTGATTTCACATGCTCAAATTACCTTTAGTAGTAAAATCATATTCCCAAAGAGAATCAAATTATGATAAAATGTGACATGCGTTTGAATGATTCAAAATGATGGACATGTTAGACATGAATAGTCTGTATTATGAATTTATAAAAAAGACCTGATTTACAAACAGATCATCAACGAAAACAAGCCTATAGACACAAAATTGGTGATGTTATTGTCAGTGTTTTGGATTTTAGCTATTCTGTGTATAGTTGTATCTCATTATTGTTTTAATTTGCTTTCTTACATAAATTTATATGTAGGAGGAAATGAGCTCAGGACAGGTCAAGGAAGCATCATATAATATAGTTTATGAGCACAGGCCAGGACTCTAAGTCCACAAAGTGTGTATCATAAGTCATTTGCTATTTAATGTAATTTTCAAATATATAATCAAGTCCTATTAAATGTTGTAAGCATAGGGGGCTGTAGCTGTAGCTCAGTGTACAGTACATGCTTAACATGTGTGAGGCCCTGAGTTCAATCACAATACCACAAAAGAAAAGAAAAGAAGAAGAAACTAAAGGAAGAAAAGAGAGAAGAAATTATCACCTTTCTTTACTACTGCAGGGAATATAGGGAAGGCACTGCACACATGCTTAGAAAATCATAGTTAGCAGAAGAATATATTCCTTCCCTACCAGCATTATCCCAGGTGAAAGTATTTAGCAGTTCTGGGGCTCAGAGACGATAAGAACAAGTTGCCAAAGACGGGTTGATGTAGACCAGCAGGTCAGTGACAGGAAAGGCACAGACTCTTGGATATCACAAACAGAGGCACAAAGAAAGGCTTCCTCATACTGTAGATAGGGTGGCAGCATTAAGAATAGCTTCAAACAACTTGTCAAATGAAATGAGACCTTCATGAGCTACCAGTGAGGTTAGAATGAATAAGAAATAGAGGATAGATAGGAAGCTGGGAGCTGAAAGCAAAAAACGTGATATTCATAATCATGACCTTAATTCACAAAGATGGTTAAATATGTTGACATTTAGGTGTCTGTGTCTGTGACATTAACCTTATTAATAGTATTGTTTTAATCCTCTTAACGGGCACATTGCTTGTTTCTTACCAACCTCCTTTTCTTCTCTGAAATGAATATCACGATTTCTCTTTGGAATCCCCCGTTCCTGTAGTTTTAACAACAGTGACCAAGCGCTAGCCCCAGAGTTAAGCATGTGTCCTGGTACCAAGCAATCAGAATATTCTATACCCACTAACAGAGACTGATCGCAGAAACTCACCTGGCCCATCAACAGCAAATACAGCCACACGTATTTTCTAGAATCGTTAGGAAAGATAAGGTCTCTGTGTGTGTATTTTGTGAATTGCATGGGTGATGTAACATGTAGAGAGTCAAAGACCAAACACAGGAACACAGAGCCTCGGGTGCAAAGAAAAGCTGTGGACAAAGAGCAAGAGATGGTGCAGGAAAGTTAGTAGTAATAAAATCATTGAAATAAAAGATGTCTGAATATTATCCCTAGATTTTCATCAGCAGATCCTTTGCATGGAGCTGTTTAAGTTCTACTTCTTTAAATTCACTTTGAGCTAATTTAGCTTTCACATGTGTCTATAAGAGCTGTAGCACAAGTAAAAAGAGAATGGCAGAGTGATGATTAGTAGTAAAATTCAAGCGCTCTGAGATCCAAAATCCACCCTGGAAAATAACAACTTGGCAAAGAAAAAAAAAAAAAAAGAAGTAGATCACCAGGAATTGGGAGCCAACTGACAGGAAAAATTAGAAGCTAAAGAGAATTTGGAAGGATGGTCTACAATGTAGAGAAAAGAATGGAACAATCTGAATTCGCTCCTGAACTATGGAAACAAAGCTTATGTAAACAGGGAGGGGAAGAAGGGTTGCAGGGAGGAGCGGAGAATGGGGAAAAAGAGAATTAAGATATATTATGTATAGGGCTGGGGATTTAGCTCAAACGCTAGAGTGCTTGCTTAGCAAGTGTAAGGCCCTGAGTTTGATCCCCAGCAACCCACCACCCCAAAAAAAGATATACTATGTACAGGTACAAATTCCCTATGATATATGTGAGCATTATGTATAACAAATATGTACCACTAAAAAGAATAAAATTTAAAAACAAAACAAAAGAAAAAAGATAAGTACTCAGGGCTGGAAGATCCAGGGAGAAGTCACAGTGGAGCTCCAAGCAATTGGGAATTGTAAAAACAGTGTGGGAAGAGACTCATGAGGAGACACCTTCCACATGGTAAGCAACAGCCAGAGAGGGATCTAAGCACGGACGCCCGACATATTACCAGAGAGCCATGTGGAGAAGTGGTTGATTATTTAAATCTGGGACACAGAACAGCCTGAAACAACTTTAGGGCTTCCGGTGTTACCCTCCCACAACAATTCAGGGCTTCCGGTGTTACCCTCCCACAGTGACTAGGTGAGAGACAGCCATGAGAAACAGCTGCAGACAGAGAGCCAGCAAGAAAGAAATCTGCTGAGAATTTTAAATTCAGGTTGGGAAGGACATGGAGCCCACCCCCACAGTGAGAAGGCAGGCCTGGCATGAAGTACCTGAATCATTGCTCCACCACAGACCTGAGATACAATTGCATTCTCTGCCTAGCAATGTGTCTGCGGTAAGCAGAGGGGTCTCTGGAATAGGGGCCATACCTCGCAAACCCACAGGCCAAAAGGCTAGGTAGAGAGAACCAGGTCTTGACGGATTCCAAAACCATGGATCCTGGAAGGAAACCACTCATTCAAAAATAAAGAAAAAATATTTTTATTTCTGTTTGGGAGCGCATTTTTTTCTTCTCTTTCATACTCATTTGTTTTTCTGTATTTTCTCTTTTTCTTGTCTTTTTCCTTTTAGTTTTTCACTCTACATATCATTGCTTTTTTTTTTCTTTTCTACTTGTTCTTTCCTGCTACCTTTATCTCATCATATAAATATGTTCCTACACCTTAAAAGAATCCTTTGCTTCACTTTACTCCTTCTCATCTCCCACTATTTAATTTTTCAAATTTTTCTTCTTCATCCTCCCATTCCCAGTCCCTTATATCTTTAATAGTAAAACCATTAAGCTTTATTAATCTTTGATATTTATCTCTACGTTACTACTGTTGAATTCTCTTCTATCAGTAGTGGAGGGATAGTTGTTGCAATTAGCAGATATCAGCTGTATGTCAACATTTAGTTTGTCTTAGTGTTTATAATTATAGATTTCTAAGGTTAAAGGTGGTACATTAGTTGCTCTTATGGTATGTACCTTAAGGTATGTCAGTATCCAGTTTTCATGAGTGATAGTACTATTGCTGATTTACTTAATATTGCCAACGTACCATAGTTGTGGCTATTAACAGGTTTTCTCTGTATGCTATACCTGAATTACCTTGGTGACATTAACAATAATACTGTGGTCCGTTCTTGGAGAACTGGGTGCTGGACCAATTACAGTGCATATTCCCCTCCCAAAATAACAGAAGTGGCCAGATCTTTGGAACAGAGACAAAAGATTACAGCTAGACACACCCTGAGTGCATCACTGAAAAGTAAACTAAAGAGATTTCGATACTAGTAAAAAGTCTTTCCACTAAAAGTGACCACAAACCTAAGGATGAAACAAAACAAAAATAATAGAAACATGAGAAGCTGAGGCAACAAAATGACTCCCCAAACTCCCAACTCCTCCAAGCCAATCCGTGTTGCATCAAGGCAGAGGACAGCGAAAGTACATGGCTGAATTATTTGAAAGGATAACAGAGGAGATTAAAAAATAGATCAATCCAACATCCATTCATGGTAAAAATCCTGAAGAAAATAGATATACAAGGACTTTACTCAATCTCATAAAAATTGTTTATGACAACTGAATAGTCAATGTCGTATTAAAAGGGGAGAAGCCGAAAGCTTTCCCTCTAAAGTCAAGAGCAAGTCAAGAATGTCAACTTATCATCATTCCTGTTCAGTATATTTCTTGAAACACTGGCCAGAGCAGTCAAGCAAGAGAGAGAAATAAAAAGGTAACAGAAAAAAAGGGTAAAATAATGGAATAAAATTGTGGGGGAAATATACAGAAGAACAAAAGTGGCAAAGAATTAAAAAAAAAGTAAAAGTAAAATAAAAATAAAAAATAAAAAACAATACAATCAAATAATAATAAAAGAAAGTCTTCTACTGTTCAGATGCGTGGCTCTTTTCCTCAGCCTCAGGTTAAGGGCAGAGATCAGGCCAGGACATATCTGTTTACACTGTAAGTCTGAGGTGGCGGTCAGCCCCCAGAATGGTGCCGGGTGTGGCCATCTGCTGACAGTGGGAACGCGAGCCTCCGGTCCTGTGTGACTCGGCTTGAACCCAGGCTCTGACCGCAGGAGCCAGGCTTGTGGTCCCCAGTCCCTGCCTCTCAGTGGGACTCTTCCCAGTCTGCTCCCCAGCTGCCAGCTCTCTCCTGTGTCTGTCTTTCCCTGATCTGCTCTGGGAGCTTGGCAGAGTGACCCACGTTCAAACACTCAGCCTTTGCCTACGATGGCGTCCCCTCCAAACTTGCTCTGGGTGGTGGCTGCAGAAGCCTGTACCAAAGTCACTCACCAACTATTGATCAGGAAAGGCCGATCTGGAAGCAGTATCCCACGTTTTCCTTGCTAGTTCCAACTGCAGGTGATTGTTTTGGTCCGGGTGTAGTTCTCCCATTCTCTCTCAGCAAAAAGTTGTTAGTTTCACTTTGCCACCCCACTGGCGGGTGGCCAGCTACTGTTGGCAGTTCCGCACCGTTGCTCCTCCTCAGTATGGTCTATTTCTTCTGTATCACTTAACCCTATTTTCTTCTCCTCTGTCAGATCCCTCGTTGTTCCCGGTAATCTCCACTCACTTCAGTTCCTCTTCAAGCTGTTATTTTCCAGACTCTAGACACTGTCCTGGAGAAGCTGAGTGGACAGCACTCACTGCTCCACCATTTTGGGACTCATAAAGTAAGTAAAATTCTCGAAGAAGTAAGCAGAGACTTCCTGAACAAAAAACACAGTTGCACAAGAAATAATACCAAGGATCAACAATCAAATAAAAAAGCTTCTGCACAACAAACAACCAACCATGAAGAGACACCCTACAGAATGAAAAAAAAAAAAATTTGCCAGCTATTCCTCAGACAGAAGACTAATATCTAGAATATATAAAGAGCTCAAAAAATTAGACCCCTCAAAATGAAGGACCAATTTAAAATTGGCTGCTGAAATGACAGACACTTCTCACAAGAAGAAATACAAATGGTCAATAAATACATGAAAAAATGCTCAATGTCTCTGGTCACTAGAAAACTATCCATTAAAATAACATTGAGATTCCATCTTAGTCCAGAAAGAATGGCTATCATCAAGAACTCAGATAGCAACACGTGCTGGTCAAGCGGTGGAGAAAAAGGAACGCTTCTGCATTGTTGGTGGGAATCTAAACTAGTACAACCATAATGGAAATCAGTATGGACAGGCCTCAAGAAACTGAAACTAGAAATTCCATTTGACCCATGTATTTCCCTTCCAGGTATCTTCCTGTAAGATTTAAAAACCATCAGATTACAATGATACATGCATACCCATGTTTATACCAGCATGACTCACAACAGCTACCTGTCATCAACATATGAATGGATAAAGAAAATGTGGTATTTGTTTATGAGCAAGTACTACTCTACCATAAGAGAGAAACGTGAGTCATTTTTAGGAAAACAAATGCACCTTAAGACCACAATGTTAAGTGAAATGAATTAGACACACAAGCTAAAATATTTGATGTTTTCTCTTATATGATAAACTCAAAATATAAATAAAGAGCAAAATAAAAGATAAGTAATAGGAACAAGCAAGACAGATCTTTTGCATACCCTTATATGCAAAAGAGGACCAAGAGATGGAGGGAGCAAGGAAGTGGAGGAAGGGAATGGGATTAAAAAATTTTTTAAAGAATTAAAATGTATTATGTATATGTGCCATTGCCCCAGGAAGAATGTGACCGTTGTGTACTACCAATATATACTAATAAAAAAATCAGTCTGTGTCACAATGGAAAAAAAAAGACATGGCACGATTCTCAGTATTTATTGTGATTAATAAAGAACTGATAATAATTCATTTTGCAGGTTTGTATGTCTCCTAATTTGTTGCCATGTTTCTAAAATTATTATTATAATAATAATATGTGTCCTCGGTTATTTTAAACTGGAACTTGGTATGTGTCCTTTGGTTATTTTAAACTGGAACTCTATATAATATTAATAGAAATCACAGTTCGTTTTGTTTACAGTTTAATGCTATAACTTTGCCTATCCTTTTTGTATATAAACTTTGTTAAATCAATTTTTCATGAGTTTCTCAAAGACAGGTCAAGATTGAGTATTGTTTTGTAATGTAAACTGAAATTGTATGTGTATGGGTTTATAGATCACATTGTTCTATTTTCAATGATTTCATGATCCATTTATTATCTTATTTTTGTCATTTTTTTCTATTGTCTAGTTTCTACTTGACCATGGTATAACATTCTTTTTAAAAAATAATGCTGAATTTTATTCTCTAATATTTTGTTTAAGACTTTCGCATCCATATTCAGGAGGGCTGTTTTTCTTTATACTGTCTTTGCTTTTCATATGAGGGTACTACTAACTTTATAAAATGATTTGAGAAATATTCTTTCTGTTCACATTTCTGGAAAAGACTGTGAAGAACTGTTGCTAATTCTCTGAACATTAAGTAGAGCTGACCAGTGAAACAATTTGAATTTGGAGTTCGCCTTTTTGAGAATTTATAAATTACAAATTTAATTTCCTTAGGAGTTAAGGGATGTTTTAATTTATTTCTTTAATATTGTGTGAGTTTTCATAGTATTTTATTGAGAAGTTGTCCCATTGTATTTAAGTTGTTTTATTTATGAATCTAGAGTTGTTTGTAATATACTTTTATTAACCTTTTTGTCTGCAGTCTGTTGTGATGTTCCATTTCCTTGCTAATATTCATCTTTTACTCTTTCTTCCTTTTTTCTTTCTTTCTTTCTTTCTCTTTCTTTCTTTCTTTCTTTCTTTCTTTCTTTCTTTCTTTCTTTCTTTCTTTCCTTTCTTTCTCTTTCTTTCCTTCCTCCCTTCCTTCTTTCTTTTTATTTTTCAGTTTATCTGAAGGTCTGATAATTTAATTGAAATATCAAAGAGCCAGATCTTTCTTTCATTGAATTTTCTCTTTAATTTTTCTATTTTCACTTGTATTGATTTCAGGTAGTAGCTTTATTATTTCCTTGCTTTTGATCATTTTGAAATTATTTTGCTTTTTTCTAGGCTCTTGAGGTCTGATAGATTATTAATGTAAGAATTTTCCTTTTTTTGATGTGTGCATTTAATGCTATAAAATTTCTCTCTCACAAATATTCTTTTTAACTTTTTTTTTTTTTTTAGTGCTGGGGATCGAACTCAGGACCTTGTGCTTGCGAGGCAAGCACTGTAACCACTGAGCTAAATCCCCAGCCCTGTCTCTCATAAATATTCTTATGTTGTATTTTCATTTTTATTCAAGTTCAGTATACTTTAAAAATGTTTCCTTGAGACTTCCTCTTTGACTTGGTTTATTTGGAAGCTGTTGTTTAAATCTTCTGAGTTTGGAGATTTTCCTACTGTATTTCTGTTATTTTCTGGTTGGACTGCAATATGTTCAGAGAAGGCAATTTTATGAGTTTAAGTTTTAAATATGGTGAAGTTTGTTTCTGTTTTTGTGGTTTTTTTATTTAAGATGTGGCCTATCTTGATTGATATTTCATGGGCAATTTTTACTGTTGTCAAGTAGTGTTTTATGAACGTAGTTTGGATTCTTTAGGAAGACATTTTTCTACACCTTGTTAATTTTCTGTTTTGCTGTTCATTCGATATGAAGGCAGCATGAAGTTTTTTTGTTCCTTTCAGTTCTGTTGGGTTTTATCTTATATATTTAGTGACTTTCTTGTTTGTTACATATACATTTAGGATTTCTGTGGCTTTGTATGAATTATGAATATGATTTTATCATTCTGTAAATGTATCTCTATTAACTTTCTTTCTTCTAAATACTACTTTTT
Organism: Hystrix cristata; assembly: GCA_004026905.1. Lineage (NCBI taxonomy): Eukaryota > Metazoa > Chordata > Mammalia > Rodentia > Hystricidae > Hystrix > Hystrix cristata. Next base: position 29,437 of record PVJO010013790.1, on the reverse strand, counting down.
AAAATATTGGGATAGCCACTCCTATATTCCGTTAATTAAGTTTGTATAATATATCTTATTCCATCCTTTTATTTTTAAACTACCTGTTATTTCGATGAGTTTCTTTCTGATGTATAGATACTATTTATTTAGACTATTTTTAATACACTAGGAGCTTGTTTTTCTGGAAATTATCCCCATCTCGGAGAAAAACATCCACTTTTTTTTTCCACTTTCATATTACTTTTATGTGTAACTATTAGATTGGATTGTGAAAGTCTTATTCATTTGGTTTGTCTTTATTTCTCCTACTCTTTCCTAACTTCCAGATTGTGTGGTCTAAAATTTAGAAGTTAGCACTCATATTGGAAGAAATTCATCTAAATTGATCTTAAAAATAAATTCTAGAAAAAACTGCACAGAGTTATGCTCTATCTTACAGTCTATAAATATGAACCTGAAGGTTTTTTTTTTTTTGTTTTTTGTTTTTTGTTTTTTTTTTTGTGCTGGGATCGAACTCAGGGCCTCGCGTTTGGTAGGCAAGCACTCTAACCACTGAGCTAAATCCCCAGCCCCATGAAACTGAAGTATTATTGAACCCTGTCAAGAATATTTCAGCTTCAAGGTCTTTGTACTTGCTATTCCTGCTCTGTCACTTTTTTCATTCTGATATTTATAAGGTTTACTCATTAATTTTGTTCACTGGTATATTGAAATATCACCTCCTAGTTAATTTGTTTTTATCTGTAGATCCAACATTTAAACTTAGATTATTTTGAAGACAAATCTCAAATACTTTGTCATTTCAACAACAAATATTTCAGTATGTTTAACTGAAAAATTAAAAATCATGTTTTTAGTTAAGTATAATTATGTCTCCTGAAAATAAGTGGTCTGTAATTTTGTGATGTCATCAAATAGTTCTTCAGCATTTCTTTCTCAAGATAGATATTGAGGGCAAAAGGAAGAAAGAACAGATCACAAATAGAATACAAGTAGCAAAATAATGAATTTTTTAAAATATATAACTAACCATATTAAATATAAATAGTCCAAATATCAAGTTAAAAACAGAGCTTGCAAAACTGGATAAAATAGCAATATTTAACTACATGTTACCTAGAAGAAATTCACTTTAAAAATTAAAATACAAATAGCAAAAGTAAAGAATGGAAAAAATGCACCATAATGACAATAATTAAAAAAGCAGGAGTAGCTATATTAATTTTTTGAAAAGTGGATATTAGTGAAACATGAATGAAAAGGGCAATTTTAAATAAAATGGGTAAAGGTCAATTCTTCAAGAGTAAATGAGAATCCTCAGTAATCTTTCATATCAGAACTAAAAATGCATGAGAAGTGAAAAAACAGACCCATTCGTCTTTATCATAAGGGATTTAAAAATCTCTCTCAAGGTAAATAGAAACTGAGTAAAGCTATAGAAGACTTGAATACTAATCAATCAATTTGTCCTAATTGACATTTATTGACTACTCTAAAGCCAGCAGAATACATATTCCTTTCAAGAGCACGGAGGGGTTTTACCAAAGTAGACCATAATCTTGGTCATAAAACAAATATTAGTGCATTTTAAATTAATAATAAAAGAATCCCCAAGTAAATGCAGGTATTCAATAAATGCTTGAATTCAATGAGTGATGACCTGAAGTATTAAGTGACACACTGATGGGGCTAACATGTTTTAGGAGCGTTGCATAAGCTGTCTTACTTATTACAATTCGTGTGGTATATTTCATCTTCTCTGTTTTATAAGCTAGAAGAAGAATATAAGGAAGGCAAGTAATTTGGGCAGGGCGACAGCTAAATCCATAACCTTGTGTCTTGTCTTTTTCAAAACTACATGGACTGTGTGTTGTGAGTCTCTGATGGAGATCAGTACTTTAAAAAAACCTAAGAAGTAATTTTTCTTTCTAGGGAATCCTCATTACAAGTTGTTTTACAAAATATTTTTGGTTGGTCTTGGGTACCTATTCTGTTTTTTAAAAGCCTATAACTGTATCTATTGAGTAAGTGCCTGAGTGTTTTTAACGGAGAGGGGTGTTGAGTTTTCTTTAAACAATGAGGTAGTTCATGGTTTAATTGAGAATAAAATACAAGCGACTTGTTATCTCCCAAGAAGAACACTGCAGTCCCTGCTTGCACACTCCTTATTAGTCTCCTTGGCAACGAGTAATCACTTGTTTCCCTTAAATAGATGAGATGCCAACAAATATGTAATAGTGGTTTGATACTTCAGCAAAGAAAAGTGCTATGATGACAGCATAATAAATCTGAACATGAAAAGTTAATAGCCACATTAGTGACAGCCTAACTATAGTGTGAGAAGCACATGGAGCCTGAATTTTCTGCTTCCGTTTCATTTTCTTTGTGATGCTTAGTTTTCTCTCGAATGCCCTCCTCCCTCCCACCCTTCGTATAGCCTAAAACACATACAGGATCAAAATTCTTTAAAATGAAAATAGACCTGTTAATAATTCCTTCTTTTCCCTTGTAAGAAAGGATACTCAATTTATCTGGTTTTAGGTAAATGATTTTATAAAACTTTGACTCTAGACAATCCTTAATGAGATAAATGTGCAATTCGGATCCAATATGCTTACCCAAATACATTGCATTTGGGGGTAGACAGTCTCTGTAATCTATTCCCCTCAGGGTTATTGATCTCCATTAGGATACCCTCTCTGCTCTCTGATTGTCATAAAAGCCAGTGCACAACTCACCATGGACCTGTCACACTGGAACCATGGGTAGACAGGGTGGTTTACAACAATTGCCTTATAGATGTGGCTAGGTACAGTAACCTTATTGACCTACGGGGAGCCATCTCCCCTTCTCATTCCTGCTGGAGATATATATCCGTTTTGTTAGATGGCATCTTGCAGTGGGCTATGGACAGCCTGTGCTTTAACATTTATCTCCAGAATTCACCATACTTAGCAGAAGCAACAGATTTAGACCAAAATGAGAAGTCAGTCATACAATCTACCATAGCTCTTCACTTCCATGTTTTCAGTTCTATTTCCCTCACTCTCAGTGGTTCCTTCTAGGTTTATCTTTTCTTAACCTAATTCTCTAAACCAAATTCTAATCTTTTCCCTTGGTAGAGTTGGAAATCATCTGAAAAATTATGACTTCTCTAAGATACTTAGTAGCCCAATATGAAAAATTGAGACTAGAGAATAAAACAGACCAAGGGAATAAAAATCCTAAACAGATATAAATATTATAATATTATCTGTAATTGTTGGTATCATCTGCCATGTATTTACAATATTTCAAGCTGTGAGCTAAGTGTTCTGCACACTATTTTCATTGGATCTTTACAACATGGATGTTTGGATGTTGTTGTTCTGATTTCACAGGCAACCAAGGCGCCCACAGATTTAAACATCTTGTCCAGGGTGGCATAACTAAAGAGTGACAGAGTCAGGATTTTAATATACATTATGTTGTTCCCAAGGCTAATGTAAAGTGGAAAGGGTCATTCAAAGCCATGACTAATCTGCTACAAAATGCAGTCATTCTTCATCCAGAATCCTTGGAAGGGTGATTAACCAACCTTTGAGTAGTTACAGGTCCCTGCCTTGCAGGCATCTATTCTTAGTAATGATAAAAGGAAGAATAGCTACTATTTACAAATGCTCATAATGTATCAGGTGCATTCTTAAAATCAGAACATAATCAGCAGTTACAATCATGGCTGGGGAGCTAAATAGAATCCTTACTCTACCATTATGAGACCCTGAGCCTCTGTATTTTAATACTCAATTTTTCTTATTTACATAGCAAGGAGAACTTTTCAACAGTACATGGTCTTAGTGAGAATTCGATCTGGTAGCATCCACAGAACTATTGGGACTGTGGCAGCCCAAAGGAAGCATTCAATAAATGTTATCTGAACTGCTAGGTGCTTTTACTGCTGTGTGCAAGGCAAGGTGCTGAGAAATTTACATATAGTGTTTAATCTACTCCACATAGTAATTCTGTGAGGTGTGTACCACGGGAATAATTTACATGTGTGAAAGAGGAGGGACGTAGGGTTCATAAGACTCGTCTAAGGATACCCCAGGCATTATGTCTCCAAATCCAGCCTTCGCAGCAGATGGCACATGCAGGCTCTCTTACTGGACAAAACGAATGGTGGGAAATGTTTCTGTTTTAGGTCAAACCATGTTCATGAAACTTCTACCCCTTTAAATTAGCTGTAGTTATTACTGGTTTACATGCTTTACTTCTATGAGAATTTTCTCTTTCTGTTTCTTCTCATCTAATGCTCCACATCCCTCCTCATGTGTTGCCAACCTGAGAATTCTTTTTTACTACCTTTTCGTCATTAGACATTTGTTAAAAATATTTAGAAAAATGCGCGAAACAAATATATCTATATGTATCAGAACAAGAAAATGGACTATTCATACTGTATTTGATCAAAAGTGTGCCTTAGGGGGCTGAGGATTTAGCTCAGTGATTAGAGTGCTTGCCTTGCAAGCACAAGGCCGAGTTCAATCCCCGGCACCACAAAAAAAAAAAAAAAAAAAAAAAAAAAAAAAATGCGCCTTAAACTAAACACACAGATCTACTTAGGCTGGATTATTTTTACGATAAATAATAATGTTAAGAAACATTTTAAACCTGGGAATTTCTCATCTGATTATCTGCGAAGAGTCAGTTCTAGGTCCTTCTTTTCCATGAGCAGATGGGACATACATGCTCAGACTCTGCTGTGCCCGGGAGAAGATGGGGGCTCTGACTTGACAGCGAGGGAGCCACGTGATCGCCACACACCGGAACTGCCTTCCGAGAATCCGAAATGTTGGCGAAGGCATGTCCGTGCTGCAAACTTGTGTCATAGCAACACGCACATTTTAAATAAATAAATATTTCTCCAAATAACTTTATTCACTGAGGAGAGATTTTAGGCTCTTGTCTCTCAGTCTGAATAATACTCGATGTTCTGTTTTTCCTGTGTTTAATCTAAAAAAACCATGCAAAATTTCTGCCCCTTTGTAAATTATGATCGCTAATGGAAAATGCTTTGCTTTTGAGGGGATGATGAAACACTGCTTTTCAAATTTCTCCAGAGTTATTAAAGAAACAATGTCAGGGATGAGAGTTGATTTAAAAGGATGAATATTTGTTATGATTTCTGAATCCCCTGCTACAACACAAAATTGGCAAAGGTGACGTTCTGATTTGATTTCCAGTCAATTCGTACCTTGAGTATTTCTTTTAATCTTGCAATTCGGTGGGAAAGGGATGGTGGATTGGAGCAACAAGAAAACAATATGATACACTACAGAACATTAAATAAAATTTACATTTATATGAGAAATTGTTCAGCAGAATCTTTGAAATAAGGTTAAGTTCCATGTAATCTCTATTGGAATGCTGAGTTTCTCTCTTTTCACTCATAACTTACTCTACCCCACTTCTGTTTTCCATGGTCCATTATGAGTGTGGATAAAATACAGCCCGAAAACTTCTTCCTACACAAATGCTTCTATATGCCTAAAAAGTACTTAGCCAGATATGTAGACTAGAACCAGAATGACCATCATACCCTTCCTGCATGACTGAAGACAATATTCACCTCGTTTTTCAACATTCTGAAAAGCTATTTCCCATAAGAAATCTTCCTTGACCTCCCTTCTCCCTTCCCACCTAGGACACAGCTATTCTTTTTTTCTTCTTCTTGTAAATGTTGTGTATCTGTATAGTAAAATTCATATTTATTTTGTGCCTGTCCATTTACTTTCAAAAGCATGAAATTCTTAAGATAGATGCTATATTTTAGACTTTAAAAAAAATCCCAATTGTCTATCATAGCAAAGTAGTGTTTCAAGAAAAGTTTATTGGATGGGAGGCTGGCTGACTGAAAGAATTAAAAGATTAGACCAATACTGAAAATCCTGTCCTCGCTGCAGTAAGTAGCACTAATTAAATATTCATTAAGAAGATGATTAAATAAATGGAAAGAGCAACCAACTTTGAAGCAAGAAGACTTGGGTTTAAATACCTACTATTACCCACTTGCTGTTTTAATCTTGCCTGCTTGTTTAAATTAGACTATCAGCGATCACTGTCATAAATTATGTCTAATAAATCTCACCTCCAGTGAAGTTCATAAAAATTAAATAAGATTATGTTTATAAAGTGTCTGGCCAATTTTAAGAGCTCACAAAATGGTAGCTATCATCATGTGTAAACCTGACTAGGAACTTCTCTACATTTTAAAACATTCTTACTTCTAAATAAAAATTATTAAAGATGTAGCAGAGCTAAGTATAGTGGTGCATGCCTGTAATCCCAGCACTCTGGGATGCTAAGGCTGGAAGACTGCAAATTTGAGCCAGTCTATGAGATTTATTGACTTAGAAGAACCTGACTGTAACATTTGAAAAAAGGGCTGAGGAAGTGGCTCAGTGCAAAGGCCCTGGGTTCAACACCCAGTGCCACAAAAATAAATAAATAAACTAATTAAAAGAATTTAAAAAATTTGACAGTACACACGATCACGTGCATAAGAATTTGTAACTTAACTTTCAAAGCAATAGATGATTTATCACACATGTACATACCTCACACACAAAATTGTGAGTACAAAATGTCTGTTGTTTCTTAAAAACACTAATTTTGATTTATGCACTCTTGCTTTTTAAAATAAGGCTTACAGTGTAATACTTACAATGGTGAAAATAATGGCAATATTTACATAGTGTTTATTATGTGCCAGGTGCTATCTAAAGTATTTTATATACATTAAGCTGGTAAATTGAAACAAGAACATTATGCTGCAGGTGTGTAATTAATACGCCCATTTAATAGATGGGAAACCTTAAACACAGGATAGTTATATAATTGTCTCAGGCTCATAAAGTTAGGAAATTACGTAAGTGTCGGGCAAGTTCATTAAGGTAACAATGAAATGAAGTTACCGCATTATGAACCAGGTGGTTGGACAGGTGGTTGGACAGGAGCTATCCTACATTTTCATGTTAGTATATACCTTCACTTTTAAGCTAAACACTGTGGAAAGGAAGACTGCTGTGGAAATATACTCTGCTAGTCTGAGTTAAGCATAGTGGAAGTGGAAGTCTTTAGATCCTCAAGACTAGTGAATGGTATCCTTTATTGTTTGAAGCTACTGGTATTCAAAGTTGTAAGTTGTGGTGGATTGATTTTTTGGTCAATTTAAGCAGGAACACCCAGGTGGGTTGAGTTGGTGTGGTTCCAGGCATAGAAGATCCACCTGAGGATTGTTGCCAACACAACATGAAGGAGAACGGGAGCAGAAGATGGCGGCCGGCTGTTTCTTGGGAGAAGCTCTGTTGTGGCTGGTTCTCCCAAACGCAACTCTGCTTTTCTCCTCGCAGAAGGAGCTCGGGGCCTTGCTGTCGTGGGGGATAGCTGCTGTTTGCTTCAGCGGAGCTCTGGTCATCTCCACTGTGAGTATCATACCCTGGCTCCATTATAGATGTCTTCAGCTTTTTAGTGCAGACACAGATATACATGGGGCAGTGCTGTGGGCTCCCGGCACTTGATTCTATCTTTCAGATTTCCAGTGCATAGACAGACAATCAGCACTCTTCTTGCATTTGGCTTGTGAATGAATGTTGTAACTTGTATTTGTCCTGTATTGTATCTGCTCTCTTGCAAACCATTGACTGTAGAAAAGTAACTAATATAGAAATCAGTACCAGAGAAGTGGTACTGTTGCTGTGATGTTACCTGGCCATGTAGTTTAAGAGCCTTTGGAATTAGTTTGGAAAGGTTTTGAGAGACCAGCTGAAGAAGCAGCTCTGGATGGCTCTAAACTTATTATATGGAAGACTGTGGTCAGAGCCCAGAAAACCAGAGTAACCGATGGAAAAGCTACCTGTTAGGATGAGGCTTGGGAGGCCTCTGTTGAGAAGAACTGCATTGGCTGCTGGATCCAGGCAGATCCTTTGGGGTGTTTCTTAGTGTTGCTGTGCTCTGTTGTTAAAGTTAATGGAAACCCAATATGTTTTAAAATTTGAAGACATATTTTTTTTCATGTGGATGACATATTTTTTTTCATTGGTATATTGTACTTTTTAAACAAATTATTTCTTTCAAATAAGCACGAAAGACAGAATGGAGTTGTTTTATATTTGTTTGTATATTTGTAATTTTGGGACACCTGTTCATAATCAGTTTTGAGAATGTTTCTGATGTGGGAATGAGTGCAATGAGTTGTACTGTTAATGTAAAACCGAATAGACCAAGATATATTAACTTTTTATAAATCTGCCACTGGAGACTGTGGTTTAAAGAAATATGTCTGGTTATCAAGTTGACCAGGGTGGTCTGTGGTGGATTTATTATGGTGGTCAACTTGCGCAGGAACACCCAGCTGGACTGAGTTGGTGTGGTTCTGGGCATAGAGGATCCACCTGAAGGTTGTTGCCAACACAGTATAAAGGGGAACAGAAGCAGAAGCTAGCAGGTGGCTGTTTCCCGGGAGAAGCTCTGTTGTGGCTGGCTCTTCCAAACAGAACTCAGATGTTCTCCTTCCAGAAGGAGCTCGGGGCCTTGCTGTCTTTGGGGGTGGCTGCTGTTTGTTCGGGGGACCTCTGGTCTTCATCTCCGCTGTTAGTGTTGTACCCTGACTCCAGTATAATTTCTTCAGTCTTTTAGTGCAGAAACAGATGTACTTGGGGCTGTGCCGTGGTCTCCCAGCCCTTGATTGGATCTTTCACTTCCCGGTGCATAGATAGACATTCGGCAGTTGTCTTGCGTTTGGCTTGTGGGTGAATGTTGTAACTTGTATTTGTCCTGTATCAAATCTGTTGTCTTGCAAACCACTATAAAAGTAACTAAGACACAAGACTTCTGCGATTTCTAGTTAACAAGTAGTGGGGAGGGGGCACACAATGCTGGTGCTTCAGGTGCCATCTGAATTTGTACTCTTAATAACTTATGTGTGGTTTGTACCTGTCGAAGAATGTAGAGACTATCTGGACATATAAAATTTTAAGGTTATCTCAGGTAAAAAAATGATAACTCCCCTCATTTTTATTCTGGTTGGTCTGCATAATGTTTACATCTGTTAAATATCATATATAGATCTTTTATTACAGCTATGGAGTCATCACAAGATATGTACCATTATACCAACATGTGACATCAGTACTGTATATCATCTAGTCAAGTCATTTTATCTATGGTATAAATATGCTATAAATTAATATTAAATATGAATATTAAATAGAATATGAAATGAATATTAAATTCTAAAATAATATATTTCCTACTTCAGTAATATATTATCTAATACAAAAAAATTTATGCCAAAATGAAAATATCCTTTCTGTGTAAAATGTCTGGTCATAATAATGACAGTATTGCAGTGTTGGGTAGTGTCTCAAAGATTAAGAAGGAAAATGATTTAAAAAATGTCATAACTAGTAGCTCTTCTGGACATGTGAATCAACAAGGGTTGGAAAAAGGAAGGTTCTTGAGGGTCTTCTTTAAAGATTCTGATTGTCTATAGCAAAGTCCAAGTACTGACCTAACAAGTTCTAGTAATTCTGACAGGCGTGGTCTGGACATCTCACTTGGACAAAGAGTACTCAGGAGCATTTTATGTTGCTTAATAGTTAATATAAGTTATTTAAATACTTCAAAAAATGGAAAGTATAGAAATCACATATTGATACTTATGCCATTACCCTAGATCTTAAGATGTTCAGATATTCTTATTCCAGAAATTGAAAGGTAATAAGTCTTAAGTCATGATTTATAACAAGATCCTCATTAAATGACAGGTGCTACAGTTCTCTGAGCTTTGGGGCGTTATTAAGGTGGTACATTTTACCGTTCAGAATTTCACCATTCATTTCCAGCCCCACGCTCCATCTGTGTTGGCAGGAGGCCTACCTCATAGATAAGAGTAGGCAGGGAAGCTTGTCCAACAGCCTTGGGTTCTGCAGTTTCCGACTTGTATTATAGAATTCATATTCAGCATGACTTCTCATTGCTGGTGCGTAATCAGTGATCCTCCTAACATCAATCTCATCACTGTATTAGAGCAACTATAAACACCGAAGACTCAATACGGTGAAATTGAAACGTGATTGTAACAGATATTGATGGGAACAGTGGAAATTTTGAAAACTGGCAGAGATGTTGTGCATTGGTCTGAAAATTTTAGCTCACTCTACAGCGAAAGAAAAAATGGCAAATATACAGCGAAGTGCTCCAAGCCCAAAATGAGCTCAGGGCTCATCACCATCATTATCATTGTGATCAGTACCATTATATTCCCTCAACAGATTTAATTAAAAGTCTCATCCTTCAGCCTGTGCGAGAAATGATCTCTTGTTATTTCTGTTCTTTAGTTAAATTTAATGAAATTTCATTATTCTCTTCATGAAGTTTCCTGATTGAAAATTTGGCATCGTATGGTAGGAAAAATAGGGATTGAAGTTGATTTAAACTTTGTCACCAAATCTTTCTTACTGTTTATCTGTGATTTCACTTCTGCAATATTATTTACTTTACAACTTTAGTAGAAAATAATAATGTTTCATTTCATCATCGAGTAGATGAAATAAGATGTGCACTTATCATAAAGCCTGGTATTGAACATATCTTAATCACCTTCTCTTATCTGATAGGTTGTGGAGTATATTATAACTGCGTAATAAAAATGGATGCATAAGTGGAAGGATGGGAGATGGAAAGGTGACCAATTAAGAAATTCAGTAGATTCGTATGTAATTTAAAGTACCCTCTACTGTGCCAAGGGAAAAAAAAAATTTCTGTTCCTTTTCCAGTGGGATTCCCTCAAAAAGTGTATTTTATTAAATAGTGAACATTATACAGAATTTTTTTTATTGGTAAGACTACCTTTTGTCATTTATTTCAGATGATTCATTTTAAAATTTGGGACAAAGGTTAAAAAATAGGTAACAAACCAGGAGGTGTCTGTAGCAGTACAGATATGGCTCCAAAACTACCACAGGTCTAAGAGCAGATATAAAGTTTCCGTGTAAGTTCTCTGGGAAAGCTGAGGTAAGCTCAGTGCTAAGGGTTAATTTGTCTCCCCTGAATGTACATAAAAGTCCTTTGGAACCTATGAATGTGACCTTACTTACAAATAGGGTCTTTGAAAAAGAAAAAACAAAAACAAAAACAAATAGGATCTTTGCAGATGTGATCAGGCAAGTTAAAATGAGGCCATATTGGATCGGGCTTGATCAGAATTCAATATAATGGGTCTCGTAAGGAGAGACAGACATGCAAAGGAAAGATAATATAAAGGTGCATATGGAGCACGCCAATAGGAAGGCAGAGATTGGAGCATGAACCTCAACCAGTGACTTCCAGCGACTACCAGAATCTTGGAGAGACTCATGGAACAGTCTCCCTCTGAACCTGTAAGAAAGAACAAATCTGGCTAAGTCTTTGATTTTTGACTTTTGGCCCCTAAAGTGTGAAAGGATAAATTTCTGTGGTTTTAAGCCTCTGTGTTTTATGGTAGTTTGTTTCAGTGTTGCAGAAAACTAACATACGTGAGTATGTTACCACACTTGAGCACAGCGAGTTATCATAAACTGGGGTTTTCTTCATAAATAGATAGAGCTGTATCTATGTCGAGGATCCCTGACAAATGTACCCCTGCAGAAGGAAACCAGAGAAAAGGGCAGAAAGAAAAAGGCACAGAGGAAAAGAAAGGACACAGTGGCCAAAATAAGATTCACTTTCTCCTGTCCTATGTAGCATTTTGCTTCCGTTACATCTTGCATCTGTTGCTTTAAAATAAATCACACACTTGGAAAGAGAATGTTTATGTAGTCTGCTCCATCATAACCCAACTCACCTGAAATGTTCTGACACTCTTGAAAATAATTTCAATTAATGAATAAAACATGATAAACTGATAATTAGCTTTTGAAGGTGAACTCTTTTAACAGGAGGGTAATTGAGTAATGTTCTAATTGTTTTCCCCAGCATTAGACCTTAGCTGACATTTGGTTTTAGCTTCAGCATAACAATTCTCAGGCTATGTTTAGAAAGACCATGAACAATTTCCTAGGAGTTGGCCAGAAATTATTCACAATGCCCAGATTATACACTTTGAAAAATGTGAAGTTGTGTGTTATTCAAGGTTCCAAATCTAGTTTTGGCAAGAACTTCTGACTTGGAGTACTCAACATAAACTTATGAACAGCACTATTTTCTTATTTTTAAGCAAAACAATATGAGAGAGACTTTTCCTAGTAGATACTGAGCAATTTCAAAACAGCAGATGCTAATATTGAGTCCATTGGTTTAGTTTATTTGCCCCAGCAGATAAAAAGGATAGCTAGCATGCTATGAATAATTCAAAATTTTAAATGCTCTTCCCAAATGTGGACAGAGATGGGGGTTATATCAAAAGTTAATAAACTATTTTACATGTTTCTTTTCAAACTGATAATCTAGCAGTTTAGATATATTGGGGAGTGTCAGGCTTCTCCTCAAGAATAAAACGCACTCAGTAAATCTCTGTTCAGAAACATTACTGTCTGAATTTTTCTTCCAAGAAAGGGTATAAGTGATAAGAACTTGTTGTCCTATGAAATAGCTTTGGTGTTTCTTCCTAAAATCCAAGTTCTGCTATTAGCATAAAACAAACCCTCCTGTAGGGGAACCCAGTGAAATTGCTAGAATCCCATTCTCAAATATAGTCTCCCGCTGCCTGAACCAAGTATTTTCTGATTATCAGATGTAAGAAATCCCCTGACACACTCCGTTCATTAATTTCTCCCAGTCCGTATTCTGGTGAAAGAAACTTTTACTGAATTTGATGTTTACAAAACTTTACCCACTATCAAGATTGTCTCTCCAATTGAGAATCAAAGGCAGTACGAGATGGACCGAGCAATAATGGAATTGACATGGAGGGGAGAGGGACAGCAGGGATCCTAATAAACGGCTGTTAAAGGAGATACAGCGACTGAGAACCAATAAGCCAGGCTGGGGGTTGAGACAAAGATTAGAGGGCCTGACAGGAATTGATGACTCGAGCTTCTAACTGCCTAAGTGCAGTTTGGAAAAAGTTGTAAAGCTCTGTTTGGTCCACGGGGGCAGTCACAGTTCAGCTGCAGGTAATAATGTCCCCGCGGGAACGCAATAGTAGGGCTGTCTGAAGTTTTTTCCCCCAAAAGAAACTAGAAATTGTCATTAAAAACAAAACAAACAAACAAAAAAAAACCACTTTTTTCCTTAGATATGAGAGGTAATTAAAAATTTAGCTCTATGCAAAGGTATCATCTTTAAATTTCTTGTCCACACTGAAAATTTTAAATTTATAAGAAAAATGAAGCCAGGTGTGGTGGCGAACACCTGTAATCCCAGCACTCGGGAGGCTGAGGCAGGATTGCTGCAAGTTCAAGGCCAGTCTGGGCTACATAGCGAGCTTGAGGCCAGCCTGAACTACATAGTGAGACCCTGTCTTAAAAACAAACAAACAAAAAAAGATTGTTCTACCTTACACTCAATTGAAAGGCATTATGTTATTGGTTTAAAGATGAGATTTTTTTGTCTTTATAACAAAGGAGAAAGATGGGCCAATGGAACAGGCATACACAGAACTGAATAAACATAAAATATTTTAGCTTTTTCTTTCCAACATGTCTTTTGAGACCTGGTCATGAGACACATGTTCTGTGAGTCACTAGAAAGCTGATGTGGCACTTGGAACAGTTGTATGTAGGTGTGCTGTACTTCTGGGAATGAAAAGGTATTTAGGCAAGTGGCCTGGAATATCACAACACAAATGCATTGTAATATTCTTCCAAAGAGCTGTAAGGCTTAAACCAAAAAGGAAAGTATTTCCCAGATTGGATACATTGCATGAAGATTGTCTAAGGGAGAAAAGAAATAAAAGATCATCTTCATTTCGTAACTAGTTCAGGAATAAACATACAAATGTACCAATTTCCTGAAACTACAGGCACTGTTACACTTACCCTGATAATCTGGTTATTGCCAAAGAGTAGAAATAATGGCTAAGGAGGTTTCTAGAGTTGCTGAAGGAAGCAGGGAACTTTTGTCATATAAAAATATCACTAGTGTCTTTATTTTATTAAAATGGTGAAGTTTTTCTTAAAGAATTCCTGATAAAAATAGATGAATTTGTTTACAGCTGCAAATTTAGCTTAGTACAGTACCATAGACAAATAAAATGTGATATATTTTACATTTCTGAATCAATAAAGTTGTTAGCAGCTCCATTTCATCCTGGGACATTATTGAAATATGGGGGATTATTTTACATGACATATGGGGGAGAAATTAACACATGGGAAGATTTTATTACATAAAGCAAAACTGGCATAACATGTAAATTGCTCTGATTTACTGTTTTTAATTTAGTACTTCACTGGCATAGAAGGGGCAGTTATTTGGCTTTATAATTAAAATAAATATGATAACTTATATAATTATCAATCAACTATCATATTGTAAAATCAAAAAAAGAAAAATCCCATTTCAAGTGTCCAAGTCTACTGAGACATCTAGAGCCTCTAAGGAAGGTGTTTGGCATGATTGCGAAAGATGTAATGGGCCAAGTCATTTATGATGATACAGTTTGATAAAGTGGCACAAATTTGCATCCTGAGCATTTTGCCTTTTGAGGCTCAAGTCAGGCTCATGGATGCACAGATGAGGACGGGGCGTTCTGTACCGAGGTGGTGCCGTCATGGCTGCTGAATTGGAATCCCTTATCTGTGGTAACTAGTGAATAGAGGCACATGCATTTATTTGAACCTCAGCTTTGTTTGGTTGGTTGTTTTATAAACTCAGGATAGCCAAACTTATTTTACTTCTCTTCAATATCTGTGGCAATGCTCTTTCAAATATGAAGTATTACCAAATAAAGTCTTATAAGATCTTTTCTCAAAGGATTGATGTTAGACAGAGCCCTGATTGCATGAAAATATAAGGGATGAAAAATCACAAGAATATTTTCCCCTTAAGTTGTTTTTTTGCAGAGTTACAAACACGTAGGAAAAAAAAAACATAGCCTTTTACATTTCAAAATATTACTCAAGTCCTTATACATGAATGTCAAAGTTTCTAATAAATAGCTTAGTTGTAAAAAAAAAACTGCATTCAATTTGTAGCCTCAAAATGCATGTAAATCACGCTATATATTCATATCTTGAGAATAAAGCTGAAATTGGTGCATGTCAATAAATAAGGCATAGATATTCAATTCATTTGAGAGAGTATGTTTATAATTCTATCGTTAAGAGTATTTTAAAGTAGTCAAACGTTCAGTTTTTGTGAGAGCTATTTTATCATACACTGGCAGATATTAAATTTTCTTCTGACTACTGTTGAGTCAAATTTTAATTGTTAAATTCCAGTGTATTGAATATTGCTAGCAGAAATGATTGATTACAATTAAGTAAACTTTAGTTGAAACTCAGATAAGATTTCAAGTGATAAAAGAAGAAAATTACTACTACTCTGCCTTAAAATGATAAACTTGAGAAATTTATAGGTAAATGGGTACACCTTGAAAACATACTCTTAAGTGAAATAAATCAGACACACATGGCTACATATTGAATTGCTTCTCTGATATGAGAAACCATAAGTGTAAATAAGGACAAAAAGTCATAATAGATACTGTGAAAAAGAAAGACAATATTCAAATGGGAATAGAAGTAGAGAGTGAAGAGGGGGAAAGGAAGGAAGGGAAAGAGAAAATAAAAAAATAGAAAAATTTAAATAAAGCTTTGTAAATAAGGAGGGGAGAGGGAGTGGAAAGCAGGGTGGGGAAGGGGGGAGCCAGGATATATCATGTACAGGTACAAACTAACTATGATGAATATGATCATTGTGTTTATCTACAATGTACCAACACCTGTTATTGGTTAAAAAAAAAGACTAATAAATTTCCTAAATCAATGTTTTTAGAGTGTAGCTCCACATGTGCATAAAGAAATATTAAAGAAAAATGAAGACTCCATCAAGGTTTTACAGCACAAAGCAAAATACGTACTTAGTATAGCTTCATATTATATAGCTTTGACACCGGATGTGTTTCATTCAAAGTATGCAGGAATTTGGACACTAAGTGTAAATGGCATTTTTGAACAGTTTTTTAAAAAAATTTATAGAAATAAGTCTTAGATATTGGAACCAACGGGAGTGGCAAATGACTTTCTTTCACTAAATTCAGCTTTTGTTTTCAGCACATCTCTGTGAAATAATTATTATCCCTACTTTTTTTTGGAAGAGAATCTTCAAAATATCCAGGAAGTTAGCCCAGCTGCCTCATGATTTGTGGCACCACCAGTGACTCTGTTCAACATTCTGTGATGTTCAGTCTTGTGCCTGGGTCCTTGACCACCAGACTTTTCCCCATTACCCAGCAATTCTGAATGTTTTCTATAATCTTTTAAAAAAAACCAGACATCACAAGACATTTCAAGTGAAATTCTTGACTTTTTGTTAAAAGTTGAACTTTTCAAAATCTGAAGAATTTGATTTCTTTTACATGTCTACTAATTATAGTTCAGAGCCATGATATACAAATCATTTCATAAAGGGTCTTTATCTAATTTTAGCCCTTCATAATCCAAGTGTCCTGCCCTGAAATTATACAATATATTTTAGACTGGCTTGACAAATGTCCAATAAAAGCCTCATGTTATTGTTGGTTTATTTCACATATCCCTACTGTGGCTTCAAAACTCCTTAACATTATAATGGATTTATGTTGGACAGCACAAAGGCTTTTTAAAAATTGTTTACTTACATCAGTGTAATGTGCGTCAGTCTCTAACAAAGGACTCTTGTTTTGTTTTGCCAATTTTCTTCAGTCCTATTTTGTCCAGTTCTGTAACTACTTAGAATTGAAGATTTGATGCAGGTTCATGTTCTCCTCCCAAACTCTGTAGCTTATATGAAATAACACAATTACCCGACCAACTCAAACTGCCCCATAATAATTTTGCTAAACAGAACAGTGCCTTGACATTGTATTTACTTATTAATCCCCAACACTCGAAAATTATTAAGATTCCCAAGCGCAAAGTTAGAGTTCTTCTTCTTAATGTGAACTCACTCATTGGAAATAAAATAATTTACCTGACCATTAAATTTTAGTATATGTGCTGCCGAAGCAAGTACTACCTGAGCATTAAAAAGGACAGGTATCAAAGGTTTTGAGACTCATCTTTTAAAAATTCTACATGTATGCTTTAATCTTGTAATTGGTGACTATACAATTATTTCTAGTTATACTTCTTCAGTCGAATTACTGAAGTTCTATTCTTTGGAAATTGCACTTAGAGCTGTTCTGGTCATAAAAGGATATGACCTAATTCTATCTGATCTTGGTTAGTCAGATCAAACTCTAAGATACTCAACTTGATCATACATATTAATAATCAGATTTGACTTCAGATACATCTGGCAGTTTCTAGAGGCAATGGAGTCATGTAGGAAGCTTGGGTTTCCATCACTGAGAAGAGGGAAAGAAGACCTGCAAACTGGAGGTCTTCCTCAGTCCTTTCACACCTGCACACTGATGATCCCCCCAGGGAATTCTTTAAACTCTCTGACCTTTCGTGACTCACATGGACTTTAATTAAGTAGCACATATAAGGTTTGCCCAGTGTAGAACCCTGCCTCCCAATCACCATTCATACTTGTGGTAAGCTATAAATTCATTCCTGGAAGTAATAACCTTGTAGGCCACATGAGAATGATACATCAACACACCCATCTTTCACTATAAACCCTGATACCATTCTCAGGACTAGCAGGTAGGCAATGGAGCTATGCCAGATAAATGATCCACTTCACCTCCTGACAGAAGCCTTCCTAGTTACTGAAGCGTACCACACAAAGACTAAGAGAGATGCGCCAGAAATTAACCTGTTTAAAAAAAAAAAAACACCAGTAGTTATGAGGTAAAAGTTAGCTTTTAGTACCCAGTTCAAATAATTCTTACAGCAATGTCAGGATTGTGGGAGTGGTTATTTTTTTTTTTCTGTCAAAGAAATGGTCTTAATAAAGAGGTTAGCTAAAACACACACAAACTCAAGGCAGAATCAGGGCTCAGATGAGTCTACTTCTGCCAATGAGAGAAAGTGCAACATAGTAATAGGGATGATGAATGTAAATATTTATTGCTCCTTTCCAACCCCCACTGCCAGTTTTGTATTGCTCTTAGCAGGATTGGTTTTGTTCTGATTAGTTAGGAGAGACAGCGTATCTTACATGACTTCAGTGTTGTCTGCTAATAACAGGTGAATAATTAGGGAATTAGTAACTACAATATTAGTTGGTGAGATGTGTTTTGACTGAGTAGATAAGTAACATACTGTGCTATGTATGCTCAAGTCAGAAAGGAATACGGACCATTTCTCTTGATACAAGCAAAGAGAAATTTTGTTCACTACAGAAAAGCGGTTTTGTTCCTGAAAGGATGTGAGAAATCATCTTTTAGTGTTGAAATGTTAAACTGGCTCAGCTTTTCATCACCTTTGCCCATTTTACTGATAGAAGAATTTAAGGACAAGGTATTTAAACCTTTTAATTTAAACTTTTTATAGTGCTTAAACTATTTAAACTTTTTTTCTCCAAGACAAAGTCTGCAATAAATTGATTTATTTGCCTGTTTCCCCACCATTTCATACTGCTTTTTGGTATACAAACAATTATTAATATAATGACATCTGTGCTCATGAAAGGAAGGGTAGCTCTCTCTACATAGGAATTTAAAACGCAGAGGTTTTTAGACCACTTCAGCATCTCTTAAAAGGATTTGTGATCTGACCTCTTCAGAAAAGTAGGAATATTACATGG
Organism: Hystrix cristata; assembly: GCA_004026905.1. NCBI lineage: Eukaryota > Metazoa > Chordata > Mammalia > Rodentia > Hystricidae > Hystrix > Hystrix cristata. The sequence goes on along the minus strand of PVJO010013790.1, from coordinate 10,597 downwards.
CTACAAAAATAAAGAAACTAATTGAAATTTTGAGTAAAATTCAAAGTCCATGTTTATTATACATTGGTTCTGTGCCTTAGAAACTCCTAAGTGCACATCCACAATATACTCTGATCTTATATTTAAAATTTCACTCTTTTCTTAATCCTTTAATTCTTGTTCTTCTAATTTCCAAATAAGCATAAATACTGTCTCTTAGTTTCTTGACAAATATTTTCTCTGATTATAATTGCAGCAAGTGACTGCAATAGTGAGGGAGAACCAACAGTACCTCGGACAGCAATCATTCAGGGGACGTGGTAGTGATGTGACTTGCCAAAGGCCACTTGTGTTTGCCTATGTGACTCAAACGACTACTCTTCCAAGTCAAGAACAAATGAGAAGTGTAATTTGTCATAGGTAATCACCTGTTTTCTCAGAAGAAAAGTATAGTAACTCCTCAACAACTGCTTCCCATTTGTCTGGAAGAGCTGGATGAGGTAAAGCAACGCTTTTCAAAAGGCTTGTGGCTCTTGCAATGCATTTATATTTGTTCCAAATGAAAGCAAAGACGCTTACTCTATCACATTCCTTGCCATGGGTGTGATGCATGGGAAGGCACGTGTAACTATAAATTCGACTACCTTTGGGGACTTCCATACCACCACTGCTGGCCAATCTGAGTTGTCAATCTTTGTTCATGAAAAAGACTCCTCCGGGGAAAGGCTATAACTTTATAGTAGTCTGAACTATAATAGATGTTGATTCTATTTTGATAAATATGTGGAGTAGGGGGAAACAATTCACAGAGAATCCATTGTAAGTTCTATGGTTAGGCTTCATCCTTTATTAGGTAGTGAATAAAAGACAAGTGATGTTTACAACTCCAATTTAAGAGACCATTTAAACAAAAATGGTTCCATAGCGAAGTGAGGCAGAAGGGATCCAGGTATTTCTGAGTTTTCTCATATGGCTGATGGAGAAAATATGGCTGATTTGTTTGTTCCCACTAAATCACTAAAGTTAGTAACACCTTGTGACTCAGGACTCCATATCCACAGGCCCCGACTTCCAGTGGACAGGCTCAGTCATATTGGTGAAAATGGGGGGGACAACAGAAGCACATTGCATCAATTAACATCGAGTCTTCCAACAGAAAGAGAGACCTCATCAGATGCAAGACTGTTGTGTAGGGATGACTATGGTGACAGATCAAAATATTTAATAGTGTAAAAAAAGGAAAAGAAAATTCAAGAAAGCTGGTCGAACGGGACAGGCACAAAGCCCAAAGTAAAAACTCATATTCACCAGACTGAACTAGCTATCAAGGTCTGTAGGGAAAGAGCGAAAGACAGAAAGAAAGAAAGAGAGAGAGAGGAACCTGCTTACATAGTAAGGATGTTGGAAAGTGAGAAATCACCAGATACAGTACTTTCAAAAAAATTTTTTAGTGCTAATCTATATGTTAAAGAAGGCATGGCTTGAATTCTTTTTACCAGAAAACTGATGGAACACGTTTTCTTATTGTCTCTTCTGCTTTTGTTCCTTCCTTCCTTCTTTGTTCTTTTCTTTTTTTTCTTTTTTTTGTTTTTAGTTGTTTAACAAAAATATACAAAGCCAACTGCCTTCAAGACACATTTATATGAGAAATTTCTACAACTAGACAGTGGAGAAGTACTCCAAAGACCATGTTATATTGAGCACCAAGCACGCTATGGATGTTTCTGAAATATAAAAGGACAAATGCTAAATACCTATCTCTCCAATGGTTTTGCCTTGACTTCTTATACTTCTCTGAAGGTCACCACAGTTTAGGTAAGAACAGTTTGAGGAAGGCTATACCCAGCCCTTTCCTATATTTTTAAATAGTCTTTACAAAACCTTTTCAAAAATAATTTTTCTCTAAACCTAAATCACATAGAATTGACTTGTATATGTTTTTTCCTCGATTTATATTTGAGTGTTGTTCTTATTAATGCAACAGACTGGCTGCATCAAACCCCACCATACTGATAAGTATGTTCTCTTTCTATGGGAAAAAGCAAATAGCCTTTATCACAAATTAAAGGCACAGCTATTTTATGCCATTTGTTACCAACTTAATGATAACATGTAACACTGAATGGTTATAGATTTATTTTATATAGACTTTCTCTTTATAAGTTATTCTCTTATTCTTTCTAACATATATACAATATACATATATTTATATATACCCCTGATAAATCTTGTTTTAAAGGTAAAACATCAACTCCTTTCAGCTTTATGGTGAATATCAAAGCCTGTCAGTATTTCACAACTCCTTTAGAGAAATGATAGTCTAGCGGACCTTACCAGTACTTTTTAACACTACGTCATTGGTGTACAATTAACTCAGATTTATGTTTCCTGTTGTTCTTAGTACTTAAATGTTTATAACGTGTCAATAGAAAATCTTAAAAATCATAAACCCACAACAGTAGTTAATGGTGAATTCTGCCATCATATTTAAAGTGGAAACCTCTGAGACAGTCCCACCAGTATGATACAAAGGGCATACTGCAGAGACACAATAGTCTCTGTTTTATAAGGTACCTACTAACATGGCAAATCCTTACTTTGCATCATCATCTGAGGTTATTATTGCTCCTTGAAACACAACAGTTGTACCGATTTCTTTCTAAATACCCAGATACGGGGGGTTTAATCTGTATTCAGCTATAAACTCATTTCAAACAGTTCCCTGTTTCCAGTAATTCTTCAGAGTGGGAAGTTAGTATTGGTAACAAATTACCTTTATTAATGTCACTCCCACCTTTACTCATAGCCCTGTTCTAACTTCAAGCTGGACAGGAGAGGAGAATGCTGACCAGGGAGGCCTCCATGACACCATAGGGTGTTTATTTTAATTTTTTATACTGCTTACTGGTATGAAATAGTTGTTCATTCTACCTTTTACAATTCTTTAAATCCTAATGGCATAGATTGAGACACAGCACTACTGTTTTACAAGACATCTACTGTATCTACTTTGTTGGGCTAAATACCCAGTAACTGCTGTCATAGCAAGAGGACCAGCGCAGGTACTACTATTCACAGTGTTGCTTTTGTTTTTTGTTATTTTTCCTTTTTTGTATTTTAATCTACAGAGTAAATTATTATATATACATTGGAACCAGTTAATGCCCTTAGACAATGTGTAGTTGTTTCATAAAGCAGGAAAGACAATGCAGGGGGAAATTGGTGCCCAAAAGCACAGTCACGAAGGCTTCAGAAGTTCTAGATACCTCTATGAGTCGATGCTGGAGATCACTTCTAAAACAATGTTCAAGAGGAATGCTTTAATTTGGAGAAAATGCCACTCCCTCCCTCCCGCCCCCAATCCCCTCCCTCTTTTAATAATCTTTTCAATTCACTATCAAAAGTCCTGGCTCTTCAGATATACTTTAAACTATAAATAAACACTGCATAGTTCTCTTTTGTTTTTCTGTTTGTTTTTTGAAAAATTATTGCAGTACAATAACTCCTGTTTGGAACTCAGTAGGGAGCGAACAGCACAGGAGTGTGGGCCGTCCGGATGGGTCCGGGAGCTGGCCGCAGGAGCGCTGGTGGAAGCGCGGAGGTCTGGAACAGTGTTGCTGCGGGAGCAGTTCGAAGACTGAAGGGAGAATTCACAGCCACGGCAGCAGCTGCTGCAGCAGCTGCCAAAGGGTTTGGAAGAATTCTGGGAGCCAATGGCTTTGAAGGTTCTTTTGAAAATACTAATTTTACCTGAAAGGAAAAGGGGGGGGGGAAAAAAAAAAAAAAAAAAAACAAAGGATGAGAACCAAGGTTTTGAAATCTGTACGTAGAGTCCAAAATGGTAGGCAGTCTGAGAAATACATAAACTCATACCTTTGAGCTGACAATAAAGAAAATGGACAGTGTAGAACATTTCCCTTTGTAAGAGATGGAAAGTAAAAATGGTCTACCAAGAACGCTGGAGAATTGTGCAGAAGAGTATTCAGCAACGTTCTTTGATTTTTGTTGAAAATTATACTTCTAGGGGAAGTATTCATTATGAAAAAGGAGAGGAAACTTTCATACCATCCAGACATTTTTAGAGAGACTCATTACTACTATCTGTATATTAGACTGTCCAAGTATGCACACTGGGTGGCATAAAGCATGTAGGTTCCTCTTGTGTGAGGTACTACTCGAAAATTTTTTTCACCTTCAAGAAAGAAGAAAACTTGTTTTCAAATTTTGACATGTTCCTCTTTGTCTTTGTGTAAATGGCTATCATATTCTCTCAGTCTTATGCTACAAAGCTCGTTCATTCTCTGGCTAGTAACATTAACATTAGTGAGACAAGTGTTTTCACTGGAAAGACTGTTCCTATGTACAGAAACAGTAACACAATGCTAATTAAGAAGGTGGGTTTAGAGTCTAATAGTAACACAGTTTACTTGCTTTCAAAGCTGCATCTATTGTGAGAAAACATTCAAGGTTATGACTAGTGGTGCTAAAATATTAGCTCTGTGTAGAATTCATCATTTCCTGATGCAGCTAAAATGGTCTTTGTAAAAACGGTTAAAGTCACTTCATTTTCATAAAAAAGACAACCTTACTAAATCATTTGAACCAACCCATAGTCGGGTCTCATAACACATGACTGGAATTTTCCTATATTTTCATGTGTTAGCTGTACATACTAGCACCAGTTATTAGTAAAATATCTTTGAAGAAAACAAACTTCAAAATGTATAATTCTGCATATACTATAGGTCAACTATTCTCAAGTATAGATTAAGACCTGGGTCTCTGGGATGAAAGCAATGATCACCTTAGCCAGAAGAAAAGCACGTCTACCAAAGCTGTCATACACTGTCAGAAGGTTTCCCAGATTGCCTGTAAAGCCCTGCCGAACAGTCTCGGTCAGGACAGTGCACCATTATGCCAAGACATTTAGCATAATGAGGACAAGGCATTTTTCAGGATATATTTGCCTGCGTCTTTTTTTTTTTTTTTTTTTTTTTGCCTGGGTCTTATATAGTATCCTTACATGAATAATTAAGTAAAAAGCCATATCCTGAAATTGTATTTTAAAACTTCGAAATTATCAATACTGTCAATAATGGTTTGTCTCTTGAATATACTAAAGAGGCAATTCAAAACTTTGTTTTCACTGACCTTCTTTAAATCTTCACTAATGGCAAGACTAGTTTTAATGGAATTATTCACTGGACTCAAAAGAGTCTGGCTTTCCTCCTTCTACTGTGCTCTGTGATAAAACTGACCTCAATTCAAAGAGATAAGACACCAGGTTGTGGCTAAAGATGGGCAAACACTTTAACAAATCATGAGACCAAAAATTCCATGGTGGAGTAGAGGCTGGACTCAAAAATTGTTTGTAATTCTTAGGTACATTTCATTTATTACATTTAGTAACCAACCTCCCCCCAGCATAAATACGCAGTAAAAGAAAATACAAGTTCAGCAGACTGTGGGACATTAAAGACATTCTACTACCTCCTAGCAAGCAGAAAGGACACTCACCCCCAGCGGATGTGCTGCTTTCTGTAGTTTGTTGTAGGGACTGTATTTAGGTTTTGGGGGCTTCCCAGCAGCTCTGTCTTTGTGCCTTCTACTGCTAATGTGCTATTAAAAGCAATTAAAAATGACAGCTTTAAAAACTCATCCTCCAAAATTATCTAAAATATTGTTTAACTTGGGGGAAGATAATTATTTCATGCAAGCTTCAGAAAGACAAAAATAAAAGAACATGCACTTTTGCCCTTGATTCTGATGCCTTCAGGATCTAATTTTTATGCTGTCCATTTTAGTATATTTTTATCAAATCAAAAGATCTTTTCCTCCAGCTTTTTGCCTTATCATTGCACACGTCTCCATTTTTAGAAGTGTTTACAAAGGTAGAAAATGTCTGAAGGAATTTTACGTGCAAACAAAGGTGCTCAGGCAGGCATGAATTTATTTCCATACCAGTATGTATCCCTGCATTTGTACAGCCAAATGCCAACCCCTTAAATTCTAAAGATAAACAACTAAGATGCATGAAATCAGCAAAATATCATACGTACACATATAAAATACAACACAGTATAAAAACTAGGCTTTCAGTTGGAAAGGTACAATCGATCTCTTTAGAAGGCTATTCAGAGTACAAATTAATGCAACATGATTAGGCATCCCTTTAGTAGGTGGCTGCAGAAACATAATACCATGTAATAACATAAATGCAATAAAAGAATGGCACAGTACAAAATTAGTTGTGGCATGCAAATATCTAAATAAAAATGGAACATTGCAAATTGACTTTTTAATGAAAATCAACATTTTTGAGTGGGAAACCTGGCAGAGAAAAGATCTGATACTCTTTCTCCTCCCACTATTCATGTACAAGAATAAAGAAAACTCACTGCCAACAATTTACAAAAGGTCTTAGCAGCCACTGCATTTTAGTATTTCCCCAGCAATTAAAATATTCATACATATAAAGACAGTGAATAGAAGATAAGTGGGTACCTAGCTGGATGGGTGGGAAAGAGTCTGAAATTAAAAGGAAGAAAGAAAGTATATACATCCTGGTGACAAGGGGGTCCCCGATTTCTTTTCATTCCCAGACAATGTGTTGCCTACCTGTTTAAGTTGTGTTTCTGAGTTGACGTGCACATCACAGATTTCACAGTGGAATGTTTTGTTTTGGAGGCCCGTGTTTCCCTTATTAACAGGTCCTTTGCCTTTTACTCCTGCCCGAGGAAAGGCTTTGATAGTCCCACTTCCATTTCGTGCTTCTAGCATGGTTTTGTGCTTAGTACCTGTGGGAATGTTTAGAAAAAAAAAAAAAAAGAAATAAAGGGCAGTCTGCTAGCATATGCATTCAAGAAACAGTTTAATAACAAAATTTGAGGCCTTGTTTTATTGTAGTTTTTCCAGGGATTATGGCTGACATATGTTCACAGCACAGACTGTAACAAAGTAGTCTTATCATCTCATATAACATTATTCAATTATTCATTTGAAAAAAGTTCTATGTTACAAATAAGCACTATCAATACAGCAACTAAATTTGAAAGCCCTGAGGCAAAATTAAATGGGTGCGACTTAGTTTCATTTCTTCTTGATGCTAACAAGACATAAATGATAGGTGATAAGGAAGAGTGCTTTCTTTGCTAAACGTATAGTTGGAGGTGGTGTGTAACAAATGCAATCAGTTAAAACACAATGTGTTTACAGAAGTGGTACTAATTAAATACCCACTTTCTAAACAGAATACAAACAAGCTTTCTTGACTATGTGTCTTAGGTTCAAAGAAGAGTAATAGTAAAAAAGATTTTAATGACTCGAAAAACAGCCACATTAGGACAGCAGAGCCCACACTGATGTGCTATGTCATTTCAAATGCAAACAAGTGACAAAGAGGTGGACTCATAGGCGAGGCAGAAACATAAATCGGTGCTTCATTTTAGTAAACCATTAACATATTCGAGCTGCCACACATAATCAATCTAACTTCACTTATCAACCATTAACATTTTTTTAGATCATCATAGTTATATATAGTTCATGATGGCAGTTTTCCCTCAAAAATTTGCTTAAAATTTCCTTTCGCTTTGAGTTGATAAATGCTTTTTAAAAATTTTAAAAATTCTTCTTTAGTAATTTCTGGTTCTTCTTTGTATTTACTATATTGTTAGTTCTGAAATCATTCAAAAAATATTCTTAGCTCGCAAGTCATGGGTCAGTCTTCCACAACCAGATGTTAATGAAGAAACCATGTTGGGGTACTATAGGTCAGTATGAGTCACCATCATGTTAAATAACAGGCAAATCTACTTAAAAAACCTCACAGCTACACGTCAGCTTCATTCAAAATGATCATAAATTTACTTAAGTCCAAAGTATACGATTATAACTTAGATTGCTTACTTTGAATATCCATATTCCTTTGCATAGCTACTAAAATGCTCATATGTCAACACATTAAAGAAAAAGAAGTCAGCATCTTGCAGGAAGGCTGGCAAAACTAGAACACGGAGCCACAGAGCTGCTCCATTGTGGTGGCTGTGATGCCTCACTGAGGCTTGCTCTGGGCCACCTCACTTGCAATAGTGTAACCCCGGCACTTTCCACTTGGAAGACGTGTGAGTCAGTGAAGGGGAGGGGGGTGTCCTAGGGAGCAAAACAAAAAATATGCAAATGGCTGTCCAAATTTCTATGTCTAAACAGATGATTCTATAAACAATTTTTCCTGTGCAACTTTTTCATTCAAAATGTGACTCATTCATAGGGCAGTTTGGCTTATGTACGATTAAGAAATCAATAGATTCATTTTTATCTGGACTTTCTTCAGGGTCTCTGGGGTTCACCTTGGGCTGATGTCATTCATGATTCAGAGCTTGTGTTTGCCAAGTGGAATTGTCTTTCTCTCTCTCTCTCTCTCTCTCACACACACACACACACACACACACACAATTTAAAATGTGGTAAGATGTGAGGAAGATTTCCACTAATAGCTTTAACTCTAGGGTTACTATCTAGCATATGGACTTGAACTTCTGTGCACTATAACCTCATGCACTTTATAACAGACTGTCATACTGAAACAGATGTTTGCGTTTTAAACTTAAAAACTGAATAAGCTGTAAGGTAGACATATTTCCTCCAAATACAGCTAAAAATGTACTCTTAATTTGAATGTATTTACATTTTCAAGAGGTAAAATGTACATGAATATGAACAGTGATTATTAAAACTCATTAAATCTTTAATCATTTCAGATGCTGTGTATTTTTCCCTGTTCACAACTGCAGTATGAATTAAGTGCTATTATTATCCCCATTGTGGAGATAACAAACTGAGATTTGGAAAGGTTAAGTTACTTGCATGCAGTCACAATGCAAGCTCTATTTAAAATCCCTGGTAAGTCCAAAGTGGTCTCCTAGCTAAGTTTCTAGCAATCCGCTCAGGATTTCTAAGCCCTCTGGATGCAGTTACATACAAATCTCCCATAGCAGCTGGAATTTTCTTCTTATATATTAATATAGTCTTCTAAAATTCAGTTTTGTCTTTCAATCTCCCTTCACCGCTCTTATTCTCAGTGTTCTTTTTTGCTTAGCAGATTTCCATGAATCATGATACTTGGAGAGGCTATGGCTTTGCTTTGCCATGGGCGGTGCTCACTATCACCTCTGGTTTCAACATCACTGTAAATGCCCTGCAGCTCTCCCACCTACTCCTGTGACCACTCAGCAGGGTGGTAACATGTCTGTTTCTGTACTTGATTCTTTCCTCTGAGGAGAGCACCGGCAAGAAGCCAAGTGGACTATTTTCCTCCTGTCATTTTTAAAGGCTGATACTAATAATAGCCTTCAATTGAAGCTTCACGGTTTCAGAAAAGAGAAACCATATTCCAACTGCAGTTTAAATTGAGGAAGTCATACAGCTTCAAAACAATGTCTAGTGTTTGCTTTTTTGCTTATTTATTGAGTCGCGGGAACTTTGGGGCTACGTATTTATTGATCATATATTTGTATAAATCAAAGGCATATTGGAAGGGGCCAGTCTTCCTCTCATTCCCCAATATCTGTATGACTTAGATTTTCTTTTTATCTCAAACTCATATTAGTATAAAGGCAAGTTTGATAAGAAGAAAAACTAACAAAAGGTTCCTTAAATTGGTAAATATTAGGAATAATTTATTAGGTCTTTAGTCAAATAGAGAAAAATCCAAAAAAGAAAACAAATGTAATTTTATCAACTAGAAGTATAGCAAATTCTTAATAATGGTTGTCATGTACTAGCCTTTTATTTTTTATCTGTATATATGCATTTTTGAAAATTTGAATAACCTAGCTAAAATGGTATCACATAATAATTCTTGGAGAATTGTATTTGCATATACTTGTGGAAAAGCATGTGGTTTTAAATAACATAGACCTTGCAATACAGATATTTTAACCACTTATCTAATATTAGTCATTTGTATTAGTTCCTTTTTCCTATATAACTAGGCTTTAATGATCACAATGGTCATTAAATCTTTTATCAAACATCTGCTACATTCCTTAGCATAGATTTTTCCTAAGTGGTATTGAAGGGACGAAGAATATGACTATTTTTAAGTCTCTTAATCCAAACTTTCTAAACATTACAAAGAGAGTTTCAGAGGGATTTATTTTACAGGAAAATCTATCTTGGCATAGTTTGAAAATTCGACCCTTTATGACATAAATTTCAATTCCTGAAATTTTCATTCTCTAGAATGCCCATTAATGCTGCTATGTTTAATAGCATTTGACTGGATCCTTAATAAACCCATGCAACTGTCAACAGAAATTTAGTTACTTTCTCACTTAGAAATTCAGTGATTCAGCTTATACATAAATGGAGAGGAAAGTGAACAGTATCCATACAAATGGCAAAGTGCAAGGGTGGTTTTTCTTTTCTTTTTTTTTTTTTTTTTTTTGTGGCTGCTTGGAGTTTATTTTCTGCTTGGTGCAAGGCACAGTTACAAGAGTTTGGAAAGCTCAGTTTGGCCTGGAGATCAGAGTGTCTCTAGCCTTCTGCTGGTGTTCTGGTGTGAAAAAACCCAAATGTGTGTCTGCCTGCTGCAGCCTGCCTAGACTACAGGGTAGGG
>PVJO010013789.1:0-50604 GCA_004026905.1 Hystrix cristata | reverse complement strand
CATTCACTCTCTCTGTCTCTCTCTCCTGCCTGCCATGGGTTGAGCACTTTCTCCTCCACCATGCCCCTCTCCCATCCTGATTCTGCCTTGGGGCCGGCTGACCATGGACTGAAACCATGAGCTGTTCCTTTTTCAGTTGTGGGTGTTGGTTATTTTGTCCCATGGGAAAGTAGCTAAGACACTCTCTTAGTTGTGGTGTGAAAATGGAGTGGTTCATTAGTGCCAGCCTCTTCTGTTTAGTTGAAACTTTTGCAATTGCCTTTTTTTTTTCATCAAAAGCATACATACCGTTATTATGTCATTAAGATTCTACCTAACACTATTTCATAGTGCAGTCAGGAAGACAAATGAGATTGTGTCTATGGGAATACTTATAAATAGTACTTATAAACATGAGCCATTCTAGTGCTATTGTTTTATTATGAAATGACCCTTTTTTGTCAATTGCAAAATACACAGAGCTCAGTGACCAGGAGCCTTACTCAATAGGGAGTCCTTGTTTTGCAATATTTTTAAGACTTCCAGGAAAATCATCCTGCTTTTAAGTTTTCTCATATAAAAATTTTTACTACCCTAGATTCATGGTCATACTGTCTACCAAACATCCAGAGAGCCAAACTACAAAACTAAAGTTTCTGACATCTGTTTGCTCTTAAAACAAGAACTCATGTCTGAAACTGTACTTGAGATATATAATGCCTTGGAAATAGATAAATACATTCATGAAAAGATTAGTGAAACTGGAAGCTGACCACAGAAATGGCCCTACTTAGGCCACTGAGAAATACCAAGAAACATCAAGAAATGAGACTCTTAATTGCTGGAAACTGTATTAACTTTGTATCACCCGGAAGGATCTGTGTAAAGAATTGGGCTGGAAATTTGATGATATTGCATCTGCCTCCCACATAACCAGAGACACGCAGAAACGAAGACAGAGCTCTCACGCCCCTAAAAAGAAAAGGGAAATAGGGAGGCAGAGAGAAGCCAGAGGCCTGCAGCAAGGACACCATCTGCCTTCGGTGCCAGAGGTGAGCTCACACAGGCAGAGCAATTTAGAGCGGTTGGAATGGGCCCGTTTGGCCGGAGACAGCTGCCTGAACCTGCTCTGACTTCACAGGACACTCACAGGCTATCTGCAACCAGTACGCAGCTTCCAAAAACTCTGGCTGCTTTACACACTCAGGCTAATTTTGCAAAAGTAACAAAAAAGATACAAACAGAAATCTGGGGCCCTAAGCGAGTAGTATTGCCGGCCACACTGTGATGAGAACGCAGCGACAGCCACCGATTCCACGTGGACAGGACTCTGACCAGACGCCTGCAGCTCGTCTCCACTGTTTAAATTACCCTTATATGACTCAATACCACTGCGTTAATTTGCAAGTAATGCCTTTGTTCCCTTTACAACATAGAAAATTGTCATCGCCTTTAGGAAAAGAAATTTTTCTCGAGCACCAAAGGACCAACTAACACTTTTATACACATTCAGCACTCAAATAACTTTGGGAGCTACTACTGCTGCCAAAACCCTTCCAGAACATGGAAAATGAGGTCTAGCGCCAGGCCAATTAGTCAGTTAGTGGGACACCTGCTCCTCCTTCCCGTCACTTGCTTGCCAGCAGCAGTACACTGGTGAGGTCCTGGCAACCGGATCTTGGCTGTGGGCTATCCAGAGAAGGGCAGACAACTGCAATCACACAGGACACACACACACACACACACACACACACACACAACTGATCTTGGTAGGAGGCAAAGAACTCCAAACAAACAGCGGACCCCAAGGGGTCTCAAACGTTAGCAGCAAGCTACACAAGGAAGCCGAGTGAGAACTCCCCACAAAGGCCCGTGTGCTGGTGAAACCCGCCAGCCTGACACACCGCCTACACCCCGAGGGCCTGCGCTGTGAATTTCCCGAGCCTCACAAGGTCCTCAGAACTCCGGCTACTTGATAAGGAAGAGAACGAAGAGGAAGAGGATAGGAACTAATCTTTATTCGGCACTGACCAAGGCATTTTCTTAAGAGTTTTGAAGGTATTAAAAGACCAGAGATGGCGAAAGAAACGTCTTTTTTTTTTTTTTTTTTTTTTTGCTCTACTTATTTCCGTGGTACCAGGGATCAAACGCAGGGCCTCACTCATCTAGGCAAGCGCTGCCCCACCGAGCGACACTCCCAGCCGAGCCGCTGCCTTCTGCAGCAGCGGCCCCACCACGCTCTGCCAAACACAGCCGGCGCCGGCCCTCTCGTTTCTTAATAAGCACTGACAGATGCTTAGACGGGATGAGCTGGTTAAATGGAATGAAAAAAACCTCATGAAGTGAGAACTATTATTTTTTCCAGTTTCTGTATTGTAAAAAAATCTGAGAAGTAAAGGATTCAAACATTGTTGTCAGAATCAGTGAAATCAGGTGAGACAATGCTGGAGAGCCTGACACCGCTGTACGCCTTTCAAGCGCTCGCTGACAGTCCGCCGCGGCTTAAACACCTTCCGAGCCGGCCGCTGAGCAGCCGCCAGCTCGCCCACTGCGCCGGCTCTGCACATGCGCTTTCTAGCCACGACCGCACCCCCAGGAACCAACACGTGTGGTTAGAGTCTGTGCGGAACAACCCACATTTCCATCAGCAGACAGCTGGTTAAGCTCATCACCAGGTAGCCACACACAGCCTGAGTCTAGAAAGCCGACTTCTCACAGCTCTGAGGACAAAGGGCCTAGCGAGTGGGTAGCACATCGGGAGTAGAAAACCTACCTTGACGGCTCAGTGGGAGCAACCCCAGACAGGGCACTAGACCGAGTTTCCACACCACAGAAACAAGGAAGAGACACACCCAGGTCCACACAGCGCATGCCTAGACCGTGTCCAGAAAGAAACATGGGACCCTTATAACCACAGTGGCCGCCGACAACCAGGGTGGGAGGGGCAGCTATTGTAAATCTTTTTGTTATATTTTCATTTTCACATGTGTCTGTGAACCCATTGTATCTCTTAAAAAAAAACCCTAAAAATTAAAATTGAAATATTTAAAATAAACCAAGGAAACTAGACATAAAATTTTAAAATGGTTAAAAAAAACTAAACATTTGTAGAATGACTAGATAAAAGGGCACACCGTCAGTGAATAATCATTAAAAGCGGTGGACGTGGAAACTGAATCGTAACAAGCGAAAATGTTTAGATTATAATGTGAGTGAAAGAATAAAATACCAAACTGTTGGTACGGGGTATTACAGCCACAATGATATGAAGAAAACCTTTTTCTATTGGCAGCTAGAACGCAAACCTTTTTCTATTGGCAGCTACTTTTGTTGGGAAGATGGTCCAATAAGCCCTTTGGAGCAGAAGCTGAGCCCTCCCCCAAATCCGAAGGATTCCCAGCTGTAATTTCTACTTTGCTCACTGCTGACACATTAGAGCAAATCGGTTCTTTTCTGTAATGCTACATAGAAAGACAGGAGGCCACTGACTCCAGGTTTTCTCTAAACTGCTAAGTAGTCACATTAGCAAGAAATCCCCCCATTTTATTTTCATTTCTCGGTCTTGGATAATGTGATTTCTTTTTTATTTGGGACTGGGAGTTGAACCTAGGGCCTTCATGCTAAATTACATACCCAGCCTTTTTCAATTTTTCTAAATCACTTAGTTGCCCAGGTGGGGCTCAGACCTGTGATCCTCTTGCCTCAATCTCCCAGAGTGCTGGGATAACAGGTGTGTATCACCATACCCAGAGTAATGCGATTTTATCGCTGCTAAATTTTGTTTGTTTTTGTTTTGTTTTGGAGCAGTGGGGATTAAACCCAGGGAGTACTGAGCTACACCCCCAGCCTTTTTTTTTTTAATCTTAAAACAGGGTCTCACTAAATTGTCCAGACTGGCTTTGATTATGTGACGCTCCTGCCTCAGTCTCCCAAGTAGCTGGGATTATAGGCATGTGCTGCCATGCCTGGTTACCGCTATATTTTTTTAAAAATCCATGTTTATATGCATCTGTAAAGAAGCAATGGGTGGCAGCTCTGCTTGGTCTCTGGCTGGCAGACAGAAACCCTGCAGAAGAGCGACGGCAAGGGCTACTAACAAAGCTCCCACCCTTCTCAGGTGCCCCTGATTCTTAGGGTCTTCCTGCCACTGAGTCCAAGTCCCTTGCTCCTGAGACCATGATAAGGGGCCTGGGCTGTGGAAGAGGGAAGGGGAAGATCAGGGAGCAAGACTGTGGAAGGAGAATCTTCAAAGTGGAAATAGAGATTTTCTGCCATTTTGAGAGAAACATTTTACCCTAAGAATTTACCTCAGATAACTAATGCTGACAAAGAAAATGAGGTCGACCTCATTTCCTGATTAGATCCATTCTACAGAGCACATAACTGGGCACTTGTGAGGCTCGTTTCCTCAAGCAGCACGTGTTGTGGTTACAGTTGATGCCTAAGTTGGTGGATCGCAAAGAGCTGGCGATATTTCACAAGCCACATGTTCGTCACTTTTACTTCTGCTATTCCTGCAGCCCCATGCCCACCCCCTGCTGTGCAGGGGCCTGAACCCAGGGCCTGAGCGTCCTGGGTAAATGTTCTATCACAAGTACACCCGCGCCCTGCCTGCCAGCTCTTGCTCATTCTCCATCTCTCAGTCTGGAATGTGGGATTCCACATTCGAGCCTAAGCCTGCTGCTTGAACACAGCGTGACTTCCTCATGACCTAAGCCCTCTAAGTCTCAGGCTCTCCATCAATAAAATGGGACTAGTAACAACACCTACCCCTTGGGGTCACTGTGAGTGTTATATGAGGTGATTGATCTAAGGAGAGCCTTGGAATTTGAAAGCATTCTATAATATCATTTTACCTGAAATGAAGAAACCATATGCTTATTCAGAAAACACAAAAAAATCTCCCCCAAGTAATAGAAATAGCTAAAATACACAGTTTTTGGACATCACATAATTTTAGAGCATTAGCAAGTCAGATGCTATTAATAAATTAAAAACCATATATTGTCATGTTTATTTTATTCCTATGTGTACTTCTAAATAGAATCTAGCAAAGGAAAATGGGGTGATTTTACTCCTCTTTTACTTAAGGGCATTTAAAAAGAAAAACTAAAATGAATAGAAGACCTTTGAAGGGGAGTTGTCTAAAATGGAATGTAATGTCACTTTCTTGAAGTCACTTTTCAAAATACAGCAATGCTACAGACTACAGACTACATTAAACAAAAAGCTCATCAATAGTACCCCCAAAATTCCACACAGCATAATCAGAGTATCCTTAGTCTCCCCATATCCTCAAAGGATTTGTTGCAAGAACCCCCACTGGATACCCAAGTACACAAATAGTACCAAACTCTATATATACTGTACTGTTTCTCCTCTACATAGCTATGGAAAAGTTTAATTTATGACTTAGGCACAGTAAGAGATTAATAATAATTGATAATAAAAATAGAATACTGTAATTATAATAAAAAACCATAAGGAAAGTTATTTATAACATTTGACTTGTTTATTTCTAGATTTTCCATTTAATATTTTCAAACCAAAGGTGATCTAGGACAACTGAAACCATAGAAAGGAAACTCACAGAGAAAGGGCTACTACTGTATTTCCTCTTGTCCACATTTTATATCCTCTAAATTACAGGGTTTTTTCCAAAGACATCACGTTAAGGAGAAGGAAATTGAGGTTCATGTCGGGAAAAGGCTTGGCTAAGCCAACCCCATGCAGAGGGTTAGCTCCGGGGCTGGTTATCCACGTGCCCGTCTGTCCAGACACTCCCTGTGACCTCTGGACAGGAGAGAAGGAGACAGACAGCCACAATAAAAAGAATGCGAGGTCATTTTAACATTCTTGCCTAAAACTCTAGATCTGAAATCAGGTTGAAAGAGGTAAAAGTGAGAATGCCTGTAAAATACAGCTACCCTAAAAACTATGACTCTAATATTCAACAAAGCACCTAGTAGGTGAAATCCTCAAAGACTGGTGAAAGTCAGCAAAATGTTTCATTCGGTGCACAGCAATTTTCATGCGCATCAGTGATTCCTGGGACTAGGGATTCCTGGCAGCAGGTGTGTGCCATTAAAGGAACAGAAATCAGTGTGCAAACCTCGCCATCTGCTTTTTTTAATAACTAAATTTGGTTGTAATATTCAGTTTGAATAGAAAATAACAGATGGGTATAAAAGTCTCACATACATCATAAAGAATGTAGGAAAACTGCTGTATTTATGATGAAATGCAGTAGCTTTTGTTAAATTGGTCTGCTTTTGACCTAACCAGCCAAGAATATTTTTATCTTCATCCAAAATTTTACCAGATTATCTACTAAAACTAACTTTAAGTCTTGAGCCCATATGCTGTCTAGGTAATATAAATCACAAAATAGCTTGGCAA
The DNA here is from genome assembly GCA_004026905.1 of Hystrix cristata. Lineage (NCBI taxonomy): Eukaryota > Metazoa > Chordata > Mammalia > Rodentia > Hystricidae > Hystrix > Hystrix cristata. Next base: position 44,226 of record PVJO010013789.1, on the reverse strand, counting down.
TTTTAAGAGTCTATGATTGCCTTCCCTATACTCTTAACAGATCCTATAACCGAAATGAGTGCTGCAGGCTGGGGACACAGCTCAGGGTAGAACTCTTACCTAGCGTGCATTAGACTCTGGGCGTGATCCCCAGCACCACAAAAACAATAAAATGGGTATCATCTTTGGGTAATACAGTCAGCGCAGTCATTGCCCAAAGCATTTTGGAACCAGTCTCTAGGAAGTGCCTTCACAGCCAGATTACTACACTGCAAGAAACTCACTTGAATTACTTGAAAGTCACACCTCATTTGTAACCACTACTGCTATCATCAGTTTGATCATCCACTCGTTCATCGGGTTTGGTAATTACTTGGCTATTTCCAAAAGTCAAATTCATGCTCAAAGGAAAAATAACTATTCTCACTTTAGTAGTTTCCCAAAGACTCAGGCAATTCTTGGACAGGCTCTTTCCTGACATATACAAGGACACAGACCTGGCAGTAGGGAGAGAACCAGGCCCAGCAGAGTCTTCCCCGCCAGGCCACCGTGTGGTGAGGGTCGGGGCAGACTGGAGGCCCCGGTAAGAGCCTGAGGGTCCTCACACCCACTGGGTGGACAGTTTCAGTTCTGGGCTGACAGAGTCGGCTGAGGATGCCGGGCCCTCCGGAGCTCCTTCACTTCAAACCAGGCCCCGTACCAAGCGTAAAGGCCGGCCTCAGTCAGCCTGAGTTAGACCCCACCTACGAAACCGTCTAGCTGTGGGAACTAGAGCAGCTCACCTGCATTATTTTTTATGCTGTTGGATAAAGTCTATTGCTAATAATAGATGTTGTTCTAACTAACTGTGCTTCTGTCGAGCCTCTTTCTACCCTGCATGTTGACAGAGAGTCACGCACACAGACTCTAGAGTCAGAAGACCTACATCCAGTGCCAGCCTTCCACTTGGTAGTGGCTGACCTTCGGCCAGCTGGTGCTATTGCTCCTTTTCCTTAATCTGTACACTGTGGCCACCGTAATAACAGCTTTCTCCAAGGCTGTGCTTAACTGAGATGAGATAAACTATGTATTTGCATCTTTCTTTTTTTTTTTTGTGGGTTGGGGGGTTCACTGAGGATTTCTGGGGCCTTCACACTGAGCCACATCCCCTTTTCTTTTTTTTCTCTCTATCTGTATCTTTCTCTTTCCCTGTTTCCCTCTCTCCCTGTCTCTGTCTCTCTCTCTGTCTCTGTCTCTGACAGAGTCTTGCTAAGTTGCACAGGTTGGCCTCAAACCTGAAATCCTCCTGCCTCAGTCTCCCAGGGAGCTACAACTTAACACCATTCTTAACACATTGAAATGCATACTAATTGTTGGCTGTGATTTTTGTTTGGATGTCTGAGGAAATCTGATTAATAAGACCCAGTTCCTATCCTCAAGTTGCTCAAAAGAGCCCAGCGAAGTTGGAGAAGGACAGATCCAGAAGCACTGCTAAGTGCAACAGGTCTAGTGGCAGACGGTATACACAGTTCAGGAAACAAAGTAGGGAGCTGTCCTGTCTGCTGCCGGGTGGGCAGAGGCAGGGAAGGGTTTCTGAGAGAGACACTTGTCATCCTGTGTCCTAAAGGAGGAGGAGTAATTTCCCACGTGGTGGAAACAGCAAACCCAAGGCACAGAGTTAAGCCAGCAAGTTCCTCTGAGGAGGGGAAGCTGCATGTGGCCTCTGAAGTCAGAGGGGGCTGGTCACTGGCAGGGCCCGGGCCTGAGTATCAGCTGAGGAGTTCCCTTGGGGCCTGGGGAAAGTGCCTAAAAGGCACTGAGAACAAGGAGGTCCCATTTGAGAGTGGACCCCTGGCCCCCCGGCTCTGGTGCCACACATCACGGTGCCATGCCCCAGTAACCTGGATTGGAAACTGCTAACACCCCAAGTCCCAATCAGCTTCTGCCCGGGCTTATCTCAGCTGGGGAAGATGCTGGGCTAAGACACAGGGAGAAAAATGCAGCCGAGATGATCTTTTAAACAATGGAAATATCTTCTTTGGAAGCATTTATTTTCACGTACTGCATAAGTTTTGGGATACCTAGTAAAAACTGCACCACTTTAATCTACCGATCTTTATTAAGATTCAAACAAAAACTATAATCATGTAAGCACAAGGCTTGTGCTTTTCTCAAGTAGTGCAATAAACAGTTGTACTTAAGCTGAAGAACTTGGGGAAATCCCACTGCAATCTAGAAGTTTAACAATTAAACAATACCATCCCTTCCTTTCATCGTTGAATTTTATAGAATATTTATTTGCTGGGGAAAGAATTGAATTAGCCCGATGACATAAGTAATTTCAGATCCATCAAAGACATGGTTATTTATAATTGATGAGTGTCCTTTATAAGTAAGCTGTTTTTGCAATTAATACTTAATCCAGTCTTGCCTTGCTATAATTTCAAAAAATTTGTCATCCAAAAGCGGTAAAAGATTGTCATCAGCCTGGGAGCGCTTGGTGTTATACTGCCCTCATGTGGTAATTACGGAAAACTTCATCTTTAAGGTTATTTTTCCTCTTCCAGTTCTTAAAATCTTTTAACAAAAAATCTAAATGAATAAATAAATAAGTTCTTACTATTATTAGTGCTGCTTAGGGGCCAAAAACGCGGTTTAGAAAATGTTGTCAAGGATGCAGAGAAAGGGGAAGTCTCACATACTGTTTGGTGGGAATATAAACTGGTAGAGCCATTATGGAATCTCGATCCTGTATAGAGATTCTCCGAAAAAACTAAAAAGTACCATATGATCCACCAATTCCACTACTGGGTATTTATCGAAAGAACATGCAATCATTATGCTAAAAAATGTTCTCTCATGTTTACTGTAGCACCATGTCACAATAGCTAAAATGTGGGATCGGTCCAGATGCCGTTCGGTGGATGAGCAAAGGAAATGTGGCATATATACACAATGGAATGTTATTCAGCCACAAAAAAAAAAAAAAAAAGCGAACTTGTGTCATTTCAGCAATAGATGGAACCAGAGATCACTATGTTAAGTGAAATAAGCTAGACACTGAAAGACCGATATCGCCCACTCTCACTCATTTATGGAAACAAATCAGTTTCCGAGAACAGAATAAAATAATGGTCCCTAGAGACTCAGAAGATGCGCGTAACTAGCCTGGTAGAAGGATGACAGCAAAGACACCCAGGAGTGCTGGCCAGTTACAAGTGCTCAAGCTAACCGCAGTGTGGGGTCGGCCTTGCGTTTCAGGCGAGCTCTTACATCTAACCCAGGAGCTGCGGCTACGTGCTTGCAGCCCATGTCCTCTGTAATGGACGGTGACTCGCCGCCACGTCCCCTGTTCAGGCCCGACCGCCCTGTCTGGAAGTTCTCTTGGGCTCACGGCAGCCTTGCTCCCAGCCCGTGAACCCCCCAGGCGACTGGGGGTGCCATGGGTGGAAATCCGCCCGCCTTGAGTGCTGGACAAGGCGCGCCGCAAGCACACTGGGCCGGGTTTCTCCGGTGGGAGCGCCTGGCCTTATGCAAGGAGTACGTTAAGTCACAAAATAGTGGCTAGGACCCACGCCACCAGGAGAGAAATGAGGAATCGTTTATTGTTATTTTGTTTTTTACTTTTTACCTTTCAGTTTTCACTTTTTCCCTTGAGGGAAGGAGCCCGGCTGGCAAGCACTACAATCAATTATGATTAAATTCCCAACAAGTCAACTTGGGAACGATAATCAGAAGGAAGGAGGAATCTAAAAGACAATCCAAGAACAGACAGGATCTGTGACTGAATCTTCCATCATTCCAATTCCAAACCCAACTCGAACATTCCTGGACCGGTGAAGCACATGCTAACTGGAAGATATCAGGGTATAAATTAGATCCATGAGCGGGCGGTGGGGGGGCGGGGCAGGACAGGAGTTCTCTTGAACTGTGTTTCAAGGCCATGTAAGAATAAAGATCATCTTGTATTCTCTTTGCCTTCTAACAGCCATTATGATGTTAGGAAAAGGGGAAGAAATTCAGTACAAAAATGTGTTGTAATAGCCTAATATAATGGTCCTTGGCGAGTCTTAGTTCTAGGTACCTGATACAGCTTGTACCCCGATGTCCCCCAAAGCCTCATGCGCTCACAGGTGGGGCTTTGTGGACCTGGCTGGATCTAGGGTGTGTAGTTCTGGAATTAAGGGCATGTGGTACTAAAGTAGTCCACTGACTGGAATTAGCATACAGTTCTGAGTGGCACCACCTAAAAGGCAAAATATTTTGCACAATAGTTTAGTCTCACACCTTAAGCAGAACAAATTTATTTTTATAGTTCCTTGTCTTAATAAGTATGTGATAACACATAAACCTGTATTTGATCTGGGAAAAAAAAAAAAGACAGCCTTGCTCAAGGTCTCACCTTCCACCAATGTCTGGTGGCTGTAACACTGGGAAGGCCCAGCACGCTCAGATCAATGACAGCTCCAGGGCCATCCAACCCCCGTGGGGTTTGCTGAGGTGGCATCACAGCCCAGCCACACTCACCAACCCACCTCCTGCCCTTTCAGCATGCTGCCCTGAGAACACAGCAAGCTGCTGTACATTCACATACACACACACCCAGTCTGCTTCTAAGAGAACCAACCTTGGCCATCCTTTTCTGATGTAAAAATTTCACACTTCATTCCTCTCACCTCTTTGGGTTTGGACCTTTTTGTTTGCTTTGGTTTGGGGGCAGGAGGGAATTTCAATTTAAAAGAATTCAGTTGTGTACTTAACTTTCTCAAAACCAAGGAGTATGCTTAACATCCAGCAAAACCTATTTAAAATCCTCTTTCCCCATTGCTACCAGGTAATTACCCATGGAGTACATGGCTTTTTCACCCCAAATCTAATTTGCAATGGACTAAGTCCTTAGGTCCCCTCAAATTTCGTATGTTGAAATCCTACCCAGCACTGCCTCCCAAGTGATATTAGAAGGGGCCCATTAGGGCTGAATCAGCTTACAAGAGTGAAGCCCTCATGATTAATGTTAGTCCCCTTGTAAGAGGCCCCAGAGAGCTACCTTACACCTTCTGTCCACTGTGTGAGGACACAGCAAGACAGCATCATCTGTGTACCAGAAAGCCGGCCCTCACCAGACCCAGAATCTGCCAGCACTGTGATCTTGGAATTACCAGCCTCCAGAAAAATAACTTTGTTGTTTATAAGCCATCCACAGCATTGTATTTTGTTACAAAAGCAAAAAGGGACTAACATAAATTTTAAATTTCGTAATTAAAGCACAAACATATCTTCAATGTGAAAGGAAGCCCTTTTGATAACAGCCCCATGCCACTTTACAAGCTGGAGTCCTCCTTGGGTTCTACACACTGAAGGGAAGTTGTATCACCCCTTCCTGCTCTGAAAACCACTGATATCATCTGAGTATGTCACCCAGTCAAGATCTTGAATGGTACTAACTGTCTGTGGTCTGTATTACAAAATGAGACTGCTTCGTCAAACACCTTAGTTTGCTGGAATTACCTAACAGCTCAAGGGGGGAGGAAACACCCTCTAGCTTTTAAAGCACCTGAGGAAGACGGGCCTCTTCTAGCAAGTGAGAATCAATGCTTTGACCAGAAAAAAAATAGCAATTCTATAACTTGCAGAAGTAGCTCCAGCGTTCACAGTATACCTAAATAACAATAAAAAGTAATCAAATGTGAATTTCATGAAAACATTTAGGTAGTAGGTAATTTATGGACAGGTTCACATGAAGACTAGGAAGCCCCCCTGCCCCAGATCCCTGCAGTAAACACAGCAGTCACCAGGAGCCCATCTGGGCCACTCAGGGGACTTCCTGGGAGGATTTTGGGACAGCAGCAGTCATGCTTCTGAAGAGAGGGGCGCCCAAGTTCCATGCATCACTGGTATTGACATGTGCTTTGGGAAGGCGGGAAATTCATTCTGAAGGAGAACAGAAAAGCTCTCCAAAATATCAGCCTGAAGTTTGACAGGGAACATATTTCATTTGGCTAAGAAAGCATCTTTCAAAAGTTTCTGCAGGCTTTCAAGGAGGCACAATGGATTGTAGCTATTGCAGGGGAAAGATTTCTCTTACAAGGACAATGAGAGAAGGCAGGGTGAGGAAAGTGCATGAAGGGGCAGGAACAACACCAAGAACAAACTCAACTGCAGGTTACAAAATACCAGGCAACCATCTCAGAAGAAATAGGCAGACCTCAAAACTACACTGCTGTACCTCATTGGCAGCATCTGCCTACATATAACAGAAAACTCCCAAGGAATGTGTGTCTGATTTCCTCTTGATAACAAGTCTAGAGAAGGACTAGGTGTATAGCTCAGTAACACAGCACTTGCCTGGCATGTGTGAAGCCCCGAGTTGAAGTCCCATTACTGCAAAAAAGAAAAAGAGCAGCTTAGAAATAGGTCTCCATAGTGTTGGTTCAATAGCTCAGCAACATCAGGGTTTGTATCTCTCATTCAAACCTCTCCCTCGTGGTCGTAACTGCTGCATGGTGAAGCATGCTTGAAATCCCAGCACTCTGGATGGTGGAGGCAGAAGGATCACAAGTTCAAACACAGCCTGGGCAACTTACCAAGACCTTGTTTCAAGAAAACAAAAGGTCTAGGGACATAGCTCGGTGCAAAAGCCTGGAGTTCAATCCCCAATACTGCAAAAATACACACAAAACATACGTACATTCATACATACGGCTGCGTGGCCAGTCCTAACTGGAAGGTGCAGGGGAAACGGAGATGGAAATGAAGGTGGAGGCAGGCACCAATCCTCTTCCTCAGCAACAAGAAAACGGGGCAGCCTGGGCTTTTCTGAATGTGAAGAGCCTGCCAAAGGGGCAGGTGCTGATCCACTAGGTGGCTGCACACTCCCGCTGTGGCACTGGCTGAGGATGTAGCAAAACAGGTAAACTTCTGTATCACATTACTTACTGCACATTGATGTGTTTTTCATTTGTTTTTCCCAAGAAACTACAACTACAGAATTCCCTTTCGCTCAGACTTCATGAAATAGTGAGAAAAATATGCATTTGAATTGCTACGTGAGTATTCATTATGTATTGCAAACATGTACTAATTAAAAAAACATTAAAAACCAATATAAACAAAAGGAAAATGAAAGAAAAACACAACTCGAAAAGACACATTTATTGTACAATCTATCTACAAAGGAAGAAAGTGAAAATGTATCAAGGACCAAAGGAAACAGAAATGCCAGCCACATGTATTGATACAGCATACATGGGCAACACTTTTATAGCACTTATGAGTCAAATTCTAAGACTATTATCTCAGGAATAAGTTTTAGAATGCTCAACCATATATCATTTAAAAAATGACTATTTTAATGAAAAATTATAATCTTATCCTCTTTGAAAATCTCCCAAGTTACGAGAGACCAAGTAAATCATTTAAAAGATTTAAAAGATTCTTAAATTAGGAAGTCATAACTGCTCAAGAAAATCACTGAAGTACATATTCAGCTTTCAGTGATACTAACATCCACAGGGCTGGATCTTCCAAAACCAAATGCTGGTGTTCTTACGAGTCTTCCTCAACTGGCCACAGATACATCCCAATCCACAGTGTCATTCAGCCTCACTAACAGAAGATATGATCCTTTGAAAGGCAGCAAAAGGCAGGCCAGCACGTTCTGCATCTTTCCTTCCATGTGTAGACACAGCTTTTGCAACGTGGCCAACGACTTTTGTGCTTATCCGTTCTCTCCTTAGATCACTGTCCCTCTGCCTGCGAAATGTGATGTCCAAACTGAAATAAAGCAAATGTTAGCACAGAAATTACTGGAATGTAAAAACCGAATACCAAGACATCAGATGACCCCTTGAGGTTCAATTTGAGTCAGCTGTGCCAGTAATGAGCTCAGAGCCGATGACACGTGAGTGAGCAGGACAGCAGCCACATGGCCTGAGCTCCCATCAGTCCCCATCTGAGGCCCTGCACCCAGCACGACACCAGGTGCTGCGGTATTACTGACCCACCAGCACTGAGAGTGTGTTCCACAGAAGTCAATTTCTTGGAATAACAGGGTTTTCAGACATTCTAGAATTTTAGTAAACCAAATTCTAGTCTTTTCTTCCTCCTCAGAGGAGGGACTATGTGCACCCTGAGGCTCATTTCCTTGTGTATAAAACAAGTAATATTCTTTTTTCTTCTTCAGGATATTGCTATGAAGATCAAATAAGAAAGTAAAAAGTATTTTGCAAGTTATACATTAATTCTCAAATGTTAAGATTAAATGTTGGTTTTAGAAACATTTGCATTTTTAATGGTAATAGTTCTAAAGCAAACTCTATACTTTTTTGCCTTCTTAAACAGTTAAGAAAGTATCATTTTCTGAACCAACATACTAAACCGCAGATACAGAACACGGACACAACACACAGCCCTGCCCTCCGAGCCCTCACACTGGAATGGAACCGCGCTCTCTGAGCCACCTGACTTTGGACACCATCGCCCTTCCTCCCATTCCTGAGGCTTATTCTTTCATTCAACCTCAACTAAATTATGAGATACAAAAATCACACTCCAAAATGCGTGTCCTTTTAAGCACCCAGTGTTATCATTAAGGATACCTACGATCCCAAAGCAGCGTTAACGTTCTATTAAACTAAATAATCCCAAGCCTTTTCATTTGCGAAAAATCCTGGAGTAGTCCCATTTGAAACAGTTAGGTTGAATCTGGTGCACAATTCTTCCCTGGTCCTCTCAAACTTTTAGACACCCAGTTTACACTGCAGACAAAAACATCAAATTACCACCTCTCTAGGATGAACCATTAGAAGCTTATGCACACATATTTTTCAAATGGAGTGATTTATTTCATTATCAGCTAAAAGTGCAAATAAGCATGTAAAACTGACGACAGAAAGACTGCTATTGTATCAACAACTTATACTACATCCTGCGTAATTATTTCAAGGGAACGTAAATATAAAACTATGTCATGAAAAGCGCAACTGAGAAAATCTTAAAAGTTAATTTTATATTACTATAACTCACCCTTGAAGTTTCTGGACTAGAAAATGGAGAAGACTCCCAAGATCTATCTTCTTTGTCAAAGGAATCATCTTCTTGAAATGCAAATTTCTGCTTAAGTGCATGTGATATTACAGAAACTGGATCCCAATGTGAACTCAGTCTTTTCCTCTTATGAATGGGTCTACCGCCAGGTGACCTGTTGTTTTTTTTTTTTAACAAACATTGAATAAATTAAAACTCTGATGTAACTTTAGCTCTTTGTCAACAAGCATAACAAGAACACAAGCATAACACATTATAATTAGTCTTCAAGAGATTTCTGCTGTGAAATAATGTATCTGACAGGCACCACAATTTCAGAAAGAGAAAACTAAGAAACCATGAGGGTTGGGGCTGTACCAGAATCTTGCTCTGAATCCTTGAATACTGCTATGCTGAAAATCTTTATTTTTAATTTTCTAATTTTCCAGGGGGTAGAAAATTTTAAAGAAATATTTAAGAACTTCCAAAAGAACTAGAGATCATGAGGAAAAAACCATACAACTACTGTTTGTTTATTTGGTCATTCATTCATTTGGTCTTCACTGAGTGCTTATTCATCACACTGTTCAGAACAGCAAGCAATTTAAAACTTATGAATTATTTCTGGAATTTTCTATCTAATATTTTCAGACTACAGCTAACCACAGGTAACAAAACCATAGAAAACAAAATGGTGGATAAAGGGAACTAAGTATTATTAATGTTCTACAATGGGGAGAAATACAATTACTGTATCAAAAAATAACAAAAGATGCTTCAACTTACAGAAGTATGACAATAGAAGAAATGCCCAAAAAGAATTGAGAGTGATTTATCTCTGGGAAGGGTATTTAGGAGTAAGGAAGAATAAGAAAGAAAATATCTTTGTCAGGTTTTGTAATTTTTACAAAAACATCATTCACAAAATTTCAGTTTATTTCTCAAATTATGACAACATACCGCTCAATAGCACGAAGCTTAACCTTATTCAGATCCTTTAGAACATCTAACATGTCTGGAACGTCTTTATTTCTCCGGCTTTTTGAATGATGACTATAATTCATCTTACTAGCGCCAGGATGTTGCTTTTTCATTTCAGTAGCTGGATTCTCTGAGTCACAAATTGTAGATTCTGGTTGCAAGGGAGGAAAACATGAAGGCCGGAAAGAAGGAAACTGAACAGGAAGTGGTGGAGGAGGAGGAGGAGAAGGCACTGCACTTAGATTTGGTTCCACATGTGGTCGAGCAGCCCCTGGTGACGGAATTCGTCCCACCCCACTGGGCACATCATTCAAGTCCAAGGAGCCTAAAAACAAACTTTGTTTAAAAAACATGTAAAATCCTAGCATCCTACATAACATTAGCAAGAACCAAAACAGAACAATTTCTATAATGCTGCTGAAATAGTAATATGCTAGCCAGGAAGAAGGACAAATCCCACCTGCTTAATTATCTGTGTCAAGTCAAACTGTAAATTCATTTTAATCTAATTAGAAATTCTCGGCATAGGCCCTAACAGAGAGAGAAAAGAGAATGCATTGTCTTTGTCACTTTCTCATCACTGGGGCAGAATATCCACAATTCAGAGGAGAGGTTTACTCTGCCTCACGTTCCATTCCACCATCAGCAGGCCCGGACACAGAGACTGCAGGGTGGAAGAGCTGGAAGGCAGCTGCTCACTTCACAGCAGCCACCCTAACAGCAAGTTGGGTACAGCGTTCCCCTGACTCAATCGGCTTTCAAAAGCCCCATCTCTGTGCACATGAGGATTTGAGGGGACGTCCAGGTACTGTATAAACCATATCATATATTTTAAAGAACAGATTTGCTCCTTAAAAACTGGATAAACATGCTTAAAAAAAAATTGTGTATAATATCATTTTTTTATTATGTATTTATATAAATCATTACGTATTATATCATTCATGTTGTAAATATATACAGTATATTACTTGCATAAGTTACATGTGTATGTATTATGGATTATGTAATTTTTTCATATACACCTCATGACCAAATCTGTTTTGAAAAGTTTTCAATCTCTGTGTTGTTCAAAAGTTTATATTTAAAGCAAGTTACATCTGCAAAAATGTAAGAAAAGATCAACTGGAAAATATTGACTTAAATTAGTGGAAGGGTAGCAGCAATTAACTAAAAACACAAATACATGAGGCCTCAAACCTATTCTCTTTCAAACCAGTGCATTCTTCCTCTTCCATCTCCAGGGCTTTTCTGAAGAGCTGGGAAAGCTTACTTAGGTGACAAGACCTTTTAATACTACAAAAATACAACCTTAGTAATATAGCTCTTCTTTATACCAAATATCACCTTCACTATAAATGTTTCTTAATTTATTCTGCAAAATCATCAAACACAATAATTTTAAGTGGCCAACAGCCTTTCATGTTATATTTAGTGCTGGGCATAGCTCTTACTCAGACTGCACTGACTGACATAGCAGATATAATCATCCAGCTGAAAGAGAAATCCAGTACATCACTTACTAGAATTGGCACCATTTCTCCGCTCCTGCATTTCCACAAGCACAGCAATCTGAGAGCGAAGAAAACTTAGCTCATTTTCAAGGGCAGCTAATTTTTTAACTGCAGCATCATCTACAGGCAGATCATTTTTCATGGGTTTATTCTGTCTTTGAGCAGATGACAATGGATTCCAAACTACTTGTGAAGGATAGAAAATTTTAATTTTCTCCTCTTCTTCATTTTTAAATACACTACTTCTGAAGGTGGAAGAAGAAAAAGAGAGAGGGAAATTTTCAATCCGAAAAGAAATACTCTTTCATGAAAAACAAAAGACAAAATAAAATCAGAACTCCGTCTGTTCAGACCCACTGAGGACAAACATACATCTTATTTAGCTTTGTATTTTCAACATAGCGAACAGAATGTACCCTCCAACAGATGGCCATAAGAGGTCAGAGAATGAGAGAAAAAGCTTTGCCTTTGGCTTGTAAGATAAAAATACTGTAATTATCCTATAAATGTTCTACGCATTAAGTACAGTATAGAAATTCTATATAAGGTACTAAAGGGCTTTATGCTCAGGATTATGTTAATTAGCAATATGTTCATGGTCTTCTAACCTTTTGGAAATTGATAAATCAGTCTGACACATAATAAATTTAGTCAGAACATTTGAATAGTTCACACTCATTGTACTTACAGCATATACTGAATACACTAACACAGAAGTTATCGCTCCCTAGGAATTAAGAGCTGAAGGTTGAAAGACGGTTGTCCTTCAGCATCTGTGGGCGATGGGTTCCAGGACGGTTCCCCCACACAGCAGTAAAATCCAAGAATGCTCAAATCCCTTATATAAAAGGGTAGAGCACTGCCATTTAACCTACACATACCCTCCTGTACACTTTGAATCTCTTCTCGATTACTTGTAACTTCAAATGCAATGCCTACACATCACTTCACTCTTGTGGATTTAGTGTAGTACCTGGAGCACAGAAAATTCAAGTTTTGTTCTTTGGAACTTTTGGAATTTTTTTGCCAAATATTTCTGATCCACAGTGGTTGAATCCATGAATGTGGAGCCCATGGATGGAGAACGAGCTATGGAGCTATGGAGGCCCGACTGTACACTTAACATTGCCTAGTGCATGGTAAGCCCGGTGTAAATTTTGGCTAAATACATGAAATAAATGTAGCATTTACAGTATTTCACAGAAATAACAATGCTCTATTTCTAGTATAGAAATCAGAAAGAACATGACTCTGATACCCCTTTATCTCACTGCTCTTATGCATGGTGTTAGGTTTAAATGTGCAGTAAGAAAAACTGGCTTAAAAACAATAAACAGGGGCTGGGGATTTAGCTCAGTAGTTAGAGTGCTTGCCTTGCAAGCACAAGGCCCTGAGTTCGATCCCCGGCACCAAAAAAAAAAAGAAAAAAAAAACAAAAACAAAAACAATAAACAGTCACTCTTATTAGGAAGCTATTAGTAGGACACAGCACATACAGATACAGAGAGAACAGAACACCTCAAGCGATATGAACAAACTTCAACACATGCAAGAATTCAGGTTATAGCCCATATCCCACTTCCCAAGATAAACATAAAAATTACCGAAATCTAAGACAACTGGCTTCTTCATCATTTGCCACAGACAAAATATCAGCAAAAGATGGAACTACAGATCCACAATTATCAGACTCTACAGAGTTCAAGTGCGGGATCAACTAAAAGTAAAAAAGAAAAAAGTCAGAGCCCTGCAAGGAGTCAGGGGAAGACATGTGCCCCATGTCCCATGGCATTAGTTAAGTTCATAATCCAAAAGAAAGAGAAGGAAAGGAATATTGAGTAGAAAAATATGTACCTGTTAGCAAGAAAAAATAACTGAGAAAAATGATAACCTATATTCTAAGCATGTAGCAATATTCTCTCCCTTTGTTAATCTCATCTATTACCAAAAAAATAAAATTAAAGAAAACAAAATAAGCTCCTTATGTGTTCCTTGCACCCGCTCACCTTTGAATGTAACTATTTAAAGAAACAAATTTTTTTTAAAAAGTGAAGTGACTTGTTTCCAGGGTAAACTAAAGGTTCTTAGTTTGCAGGAAACATTTCTTCCTTTGTTGTTATATACTCTATCTCCCTCGGAGTACCTAGGATTACTTTATAAACAGCTTAAACAATGCATAGTGACTGACTTACCTCAAAATTAGGTCTTTGACAGGGTTCTAAAGGAAGCATTTTCCCAATAATACGGACAATACTCCGATATGATCCATAGTCCTTATTTTTCCAGCTTTGCAAAATCTATTTAAAAATAAGGCTTTATTTAAAATATACTTCAAAAATATCTGTACTTCAATTAAACATGTTTATGTATCTAAAAAAGATGTACAAGATACAATAACATTCATTTTTTAAAAGAAAATATAGAATAGCATACTCTTAAAAGTGTCTTCTTCAAAGAATTAAACTTTATTAATATTTATCTTTTTTTAAAACAATGAAGTTTTAGGGTTCAGCTCAATGGTAGAGCATTTACCTAGCATGCATAGTCTTTGGTTCAAACTCGCAAAAAATAGAAAGTGAACATATATACATTTCTGGAAGATCTTTTAAGAAAGCACCACACTTCATTTTCTTTTATTCCTGGTAATATCCAAATACCTTGAGGAACCTTGTTCAGAAAAATTGCCTTCCTTCCCCTCAAAATTTAAAAAAAAATTAAAATTAAAAAAAAAAAAGGGCTGGGGATGTCAATCAGTGCAAAGGCCCTGGGTTAAAGCCCCAGTACTCCCCGCCCCCCAGAACCCTGACATTTTCAGCTGCCATGGCAGCACACATCTGTAGTCCCAGCCACTCAGCAGGCTGAGGTGAGAGGGTCACTTGAGCCAGGAGTTCCTGAGGAGCCTGGGCAACAGCAACATGAGACAGGCAAGACACTGTCTCAAAAAAAACAAAACAAAACCTGACAATTTCAATATATCAAGTGATGAGACAATACAGAATACTTCTGTAATTTCCTTTAAAGAAGAAATAAAAAGCAAAATTAAATAAATCAAGTCCTAAGACAACTCAAAGAGCTATTTATATACAGTAGAATATATATGCTGGAAGTCAGTTCTTGAAAAAGTATTAGAAATGTGCCACTATAACCTGAATAATACTCAGTCCTTTAGTTTGGTATTATGGTTGGGAATCCTAAATGTCCCCCAAAAAAGCTCATTGGGTTGAAGATTTGGTTGCTGATGAGTTTGGGGAAAGTGACTGCATAATGAGGACTCTAAATTCATCAGTAGATTAATCCACTGATTATAATAATTTGATGGCATTATGGGAAGTTACGGAAACAGGAGATGGGGCTAAGTTGGAAAGTGGAGCATGGCATATGACTCTGAGACCACATATGGTACCTAGCCCCTTCTTCTCAGGCTCTTCCCTCTCTACTTCCAGCTGCCATCAGGTGAGCAGCTTTCTTCCACCATGCCTTTCCACCATGAAGCCAATAACCCATGGACTGAACTCACCAAAATCCTGAGCCCCCAAAAAACCTTTTCTTCTGTAAATTGTTTGTCGGGTATTTTGTCACAGCAACAGAAAGCTATCTAACATACTTCTGCTTCCCATGTTGGTGTAAACTATTGCCACAATAACCTCTCTGCCTCCAAAAACATGACATATTTTTTGCAGAGATTTTTAACACAAAAAGATTTCTCTGTTTTAAAAAGCATTAAAAATTGGACTTTCCAGGCCAGGGATTTAGCTCAGTGGTTAAGAGTGCTTGCCTAGCAAACACAAGGCCCTCAGTTCGATCCCCGGCACCACAAAAAAAAAATAAATACATACACAAAATTGGACTTTCCATTTTTCCTAAGGCCCTAAAATAAGTACAAACTTTACTACATGCAACGGATATAGAGATCATTCTATTACTATGTTCACAAAAGACTCAATAAATAGTACATCCAGTGAGCCAATATATGCACACAGTTCTAAAGCCCAGGAGAAAAACCAGGATTAGAAAACAGAGTTAGGACTCATTAGGATACAGAATAATGATACTGTATGAGTAAAAATCAAAGTCATAGGACTAGATAAGGCTAGAGAAAAAGGTTTGGAAGTACAAAGCCTCCTGCACAAAGTCATGCAACTCCTCTGCTTTTAAAAGACCACACTTCTACATTTGTCTGATCAAATCCAAGCACTTGAGTCCAAAATTGAATACTGATCCCATCAACTAATCTCATAATCTTTCATCAGTTCCACAACACACTCCGAGCATTCCACATTCAATCTTCAGTCAGAAGACCTTCAAGGTCTTGTGCTGCTTTGTCCTATTCTCTCTCTCCAACTGAATTTCCCACTACTCACTAACAAGAACACATGCTCTTCTGGGTCAAGCAATTGTCTTAACGGTCTCAAAAATAAGCCAATACTGTCCTAAGTGCTGCACAATCCTTATGTGCTTAGTAGGCTCTGATCTAACTCTAGTCCCAATGCTCAAAGCCGGTTGAGTTCTCCCCTGTCTTTGACTATGTGATTCACATTCTTCTACAAATTTGATCATTTCTTCTGCCGAAGTTCCATTCAGTTCTAAACTAGTGCTCTTTTTTTTTTTTTTTTGAGACAGGGTCTTAACTTGATAGCCCAGGCTATGCTCAAACTCATGATCCTCCTGCCTTGGCCTTTCAACTGCTGGGATTACAGCCACTACACCTGGCTCTATACTAGTTTTGATGAGTACCACATAATGTGACACATAATTACATGTGATTTTGTATCACTTGCAGTTTTCTCTCCTCCATTAGATATAAACTCTTCCACTTGAATTATTGAGGCCATATATCTCAACCATGGGCAGACTGATATTACATCAAACAAACAGACAGGCCACATATGTAAATTAAAATATTCTAGTAGCCACATGTGAAACTAAAGACAGGCAAGGCCCAGTATGGCGGCACACGCTTGTAACCCTAGCCCTCAGGAGGCAGAGGCAGGAAGATCATCATGAGTTCAAAGCCAACCTGGGCTACAGAGTGAGTTCAAGGCCAGCCTGAACTGCACAGAAACAAAACAAAAACACAAAAAAAAACCCCAGATATTTAAAGCAATTAAAGGTATAGGTGGCCAGTAGCTACCATGCTGGATAACAAAACCTAGAAGACAGTGATCTCAGACCTGTTAACAAGATCTTCAGAATCCTGAGTATTTTTTTTTTTTACTTTTTTTTTTTTTTTTTTTTTTGTGGTGCCAGGGATCGAACTCAGGCCCTTGTGCTTGCGAGGCAAGCACTCTAATCACTGAGCTAAATCCCCAGCCCCAATCCTGAGTATTTTTATTTGAAGTATTCCACACTTTGATTCATTTATTTCCTCTACTCTGAGCCACAGGGGGAAAAAAAAATCACAAAATGACATTATTTAGAAAAACTGTAAATCCGTGCTGTCTGTAGTTGGGTCCTCAGAGGGATTCTACAATCTCTTCATGACATCTGCTTATATTGTGTCATCCAGAGCTATCTCCAATCTCTGATATCCTGTGTCACTCTTACTACCTCCAAAGAACCTTGCTTCCGCTCTGAGAAAACCAAATCCTTCAATTTGACATACCTCAACTTCATTTCGGTCCAATCAAAATCTCTCTCCACCATCTCCCACTTTCATCTATTCTTTAAGATAGGACTGTCTCTCTTCTCCCCAAGGCTTACTCATAGATCCCCTGTCCAACTACCTTTTCCAGGATAGTATTGCTTAATCATCCTCTCTCATTTGTATCTTAAATTCTTCCCCAGAGTTTGCTGACACACACACTGAAGTTACCTCTAACTAAAAAAAAAAAAAATTAATCTTGCTGCCCCTTTGAGTAGATGGCCTCTTAATTTCTTTTATCAAGCAAACTTTTCCAAAGAAGCTTGCTGATGCCACTTGCCTTCCTTACATTCTTCAAACTACTCCAATTTAGTCCCACCTCCATCAGCAGAAATTCATAAGGGTACCAATAATTCAATAATGGTAAGCAAATCTTCAACTGCTATTCAGTACTTGACTCCAGCCTATTACTGAAATTTAAAATGCTTAAATAACTTCTAGTGACATTTCCCAATACATCATCAAAGTCCATGGTTTCAAATCCCAAAATAATACATACAACTACCAAATCTGAATCTTTTCCCCCTAGCCTCCATCACCATATATCCAACTGTCTGCCAGGTGTTTCTACTGGTATACTCAACACCACCTCTAGCTCACCTTATCTCTCAGCTCAAAACAATTGCTCATACTGAGTTGCCCGTAGTAACAGCATCATCATTCCTCAATTTACTTTGGTTTAAAATCTTAGCATTATGTTTGACCACTCTAATTCACATCATCAAGTAGATGACGTGCCCATTTTGTAAGCACACATACTGTTTTGTGTCTTTCTTATATTCAATCTCATATTATAGTCACATTTGCTTATTTCTCTCAGATTTTAAACTTCATCAGTACAAAAACCAAGCATTATTCCTCTATCATCTGCAGAGCCAAGAATATTGCCTTACATCTTCACAAGTAGATAAAATTGGACTTGTTTATAATTCTCAGACCCAAATCATCCTCTTTCCCTCATATTTATTTTGGATCTGTTGAGTGAACATCATTCTATGTTCAAACATCAAACTTGTTCATAAACTATCTTAAAGTTTTATTTAATCTATGTAAAAAGCTTATTTCTGTGATGATCACATCTATACTTTTATTCTGCTTCATTTGTATCTTCTGTTGGCATTTGACCTAGGAGGTGAATAGGTTAATAATCTTACCCCCCAACACACACCTGTTTTTGCAGTACTGGGGATTGAATCCAAGGCCTCTGCACTGAGCTACATCCCCAGCCCTTTCTTGTTTTCTGAGACAGGGTCTCACTATGGTGCTCAATTGTCCAGACTGGGCTCCAACTTGCGGTCATCCTGCCTCAGGCCCCTGAAGTCCTGGGATTACAGGCTTGCGCCACCAGCACTATGCTTTAACCCCTCATTCTTGACTCAAATTGTCAAAGCTTTACTATTGAAAACTAAACTTTGTCTCACCTGAAGAGAAGTAACCATTGTGCCTTAGATGCATATAAATCATTTCTAAAATGAGATGCAAGAAGAAAGCAGATTCATCCAAACCCATTAAAAAACATTTACCTGATCTATGGGAACACCAAAATATGCCAGCATTTCTCTTAAAATATTCAACAGCAGAGACATTGGTGAAGCAAATTTAAGGAAACATCATCAGTTTCTTCGTACTTTGGGAGAAAAATTTGAAAAATATTACTCTTGACAAATAATTACACATCAGTTGTATTAAATAACCTAGAAGAGATCTTTCATTACACATTATACCATCAACTAATTTCCCCTGGCGGGCGTTACTGTAAAGAAAGCAAAGAGAAGGCGGGTGGGGGTAGGGTAAGGAGACTAATTTGTCTGTTAAATTATATTAAAATCTTATACGATAGCTGAGTCTACAAAAAAAGGCCTAGCAGGCCCAGTTTCAAGTTAATGTGAGACAGCGCGGCTCACCGTCCTTGAAAGCTCTCGGCTGGCAGATTCTTAGGTGAGAGGCGAGTTTAGCCTACCCTGGAAAGAAAGTAGGGGCCTGGCTCTAAGCTTTAACAAAATCAACAGTAGCTCTTCTCAGGAACAGGGCGGAATAACATCGCTCCGCGATAATTTTAAAGACAAGGATGAACCTGAAACGGATGGGTGACACAACTTAGTCACTCTGCTGGTAATAGGATGCGACCAGTCGTGTCACTCGCTTCCTTAGGGACTCTCCAAAACCAGCACAACAGCCTCGCTCACCTTCCTCCAGTGACGAGCCTCGGGCAACCACGGGATCACGAAGCGGAGGGCGTTACAGAAGCGGGTCTCCGAAACCTCGAGTGAAGAATTCCGGCGTGTGTGGGTGATAAGAAGGAAGGGCGCAGAAGTCGACTCCGCGCCGGCCGGCGCACCTCGGCCCGTAAGCCACAGGCGGTAGCGACACCCCAGCGAAGGGACTGAACCGCCCGGGGCTCGGCTGTGGAGCACCACACTCACCCTGGGTGACTCCGCGCTAGGCGCAAGTCGACGCCCCGAGCGGACGCAGCCACCCGCGGGACCTCCGTCGGGCTCGCTACTTCCGCGTTCCTGGACGGAAAATCAAACTCCGCGGGCCGCGACCCAAGCCCGATCACATTGGACAAAAACTGAAGACTGCTCCTTCTGATTGGCCGATGGATGACGTCCGGCCCGTCATGTCAATTCCCACAAGCCTTGGAGGGTTTCTTCTCCTCCCTCTGAAGGGCGGGCTTCCCGAGAGGCAGCCAATAGAAGCCAATAGGAAGCTGGTCGGCAGGACAGGCAGGCTGGACCCCGACGCACGCGCAGGACGCGCTTTCAGGGTTTCCCTTGTGCAGTGAACATTACCCGACCACTGCGGACAAGCGGACTGTGCAGGCCGGAGGGGCTCCTGCACCATACAGCCCTACACCAGGCCCGCCCTCAAAAGTTCACCTGCCACGAAGAGTCGCGATTGATGTATTGCTCATTCAGCGAACTCTAGTAAATGCCTAGGAGGCTAAAGGTTTGAAGCTTTTCAGTATTTGATTCATACAGCGGCGCCTGCTAGGATCTGAAAGTTCAAGCGCAGCCTAGACTACGCAGTGATTCCCAAACCGGCCTGGATTCTGTCACAAAAACAAAATTGTGCCTGGTTACTGACTTACACAGTTTTTAAGGGGGGAAGTAATTTATGATTATCATTTACTAACTCAACTAATACTGGATGTCTATGTTCCGGGCACCATTCTAAACTCAGGAAAATGCAGGTCACTTTCCTTCTGGAGAAGCTTACATTGTAGGACAAGTCTGAGACGCTTTCTCTGAATAACTAGTGTAAAACAGGCATTTAGTCTACTTGTTGAAGAAAATAAAATAATTGGATATGGGATGAGAGAAAACATTTATCAAGAATTATTTGCGACTCACATAGCAGAACAATGACAGTAATTCTAAGTGATATATACCCAGTAGTCTGAACTGGAAAAAGCTGAAAGGAGAGGTGATGGGAAACGTCAAAGCAGAAGGCAAATGAATCAGAAAACTTACAAGAATGAGATCACGATTTTCTCCAATGACTTGTCCTCTTTTTCCCTCGTCAGTAAGTCATGACTTTATAACCTCCTCCCTTTCCAGTCTTTTACCTAACACAGCATATAAAAGAGCCAAAATGAAACTGACCAAGAACATGAAAAAAAGGAACCACTCACTACTCTTGGTTACACGATTAACGTGGCTCAGTATTTCCAACTCTTGATTTAGGCAGCAATGCAAGCCCAGGTCAAATGTATCCATGAATGCTTTTTTAAACAACTTTTTCTCAAATTCTTCAGATCCTTTCTACCTTTTATATTAAAGCATTCATATTGCATCTTGATAACCTGTTATGAGATTTAATATTCTCTATTGTTCTTTACATTGACTTTTCCTAAGCTTTTAGACATGGCTCACAAGTAGTGTTGAGAAATACTGTGGCTTACTTTCTCAAATTTTCCTGTGTTCACCTCTCCCGACGTGATACAATCCCTCTCATTTTGTTTTTCTTTATCCTGCTCAAATCGATTTTACTTTCAGTGTTTTCCCTCAGTGAGGGGCCCTGTCCCACTAGGTTAGTTTTCAGTTTCCTGGGATAAACTGCTCAGCTTCTGCAGTCCATACAGTGGATAACTGCAGTCATTACTGAAGAGAAAATCCTAAATTTTAGCTACTCTCCAGTGAATGGGCATTGCCTAATTCGGGATTCTGGTGTTCTGGCATCTAACACTTCCCCACTTTTATTGTCACTGAAACCGACACCAGGCAGGCTGATACGTCTTTAACTATTTGGGGACTAATGGAAACAACTTATACCTACTGCATAAACTACACAATGGTTTTGCTATCCAGCTACAAAGATTTCCAAGAGCCACTAATAATGTATTTGCTTACAGCTAATTATTATGCCATGAACCAAACCAGAAAGATTTTATTCATCTTATTACTTCCAGAGCCAGGCAGTTTTTCAATCAATTAATGGAGACAGACTAAAGACTGGTTTAGACAAAAGCTAGAAATCTTGCCAGCTGCCCAGTGGAACCCCATTAGCCTGATGACCCAAGCCCTAAATTTTGTGTGGCACTACTATGCTGTAATTACCTTACGTAATAGGTCGAATACAACATTCTACATAAGTTGGCAATAGCCTCTCCAACCTTTTTCACGTCTTTCATATTAAAACATTGCAAATTATCCTGAAAAAAATTATCTGCCTCTTTGCATTGACAGTAAAGCACACTAAATGGAAACGAGACCTATATATCTGTATCTACTACATAATTACAAATTGTTACTTTTAGTCATGTATTAAAATCACAAAACCTTACTTAAAAGACTTTTTAATATGCGCCTTTAAATAACAGATGTTATGATTTAAGTATGGGGGGTGTCTCTCAAAGACCCATGTATTGAGGACTTGATTCAAAGTGCAGCCATATTCTGCAATGGGGCCTAGAGAGGTGACTGGATCATGAGGGTGCTGATCCCATTACCAGATTAATCCATCAATGAGTTCACAGTTCAATGGGCCAGTAGGAGGTGGAGCTTATTTGAAGGGAACATGGGGACATGACCTTAAGGACCATCTTGTCCCCAGGGCTCTCCTTGCTCTCCTGCTCCCTCTACTCCCTGATGACCACGAGGTAAGCAGCTTTCCTCTGCCACATCCATCCACTATGTTTCTGCCTCACCTAAAACCCAAGAGCAGGGGGTTGAGGATTTAGCTCAAATGGCAGAGCACTTGCCTAGCAAGCACAAGACCCTGAGTTCAATCCCCAGGACCCAAAAAACAAAAAAAGGGGAAAAAAAAAAAACCCAAGAGCAATGAAAACAAAGACCACGGACTACCACCTCTGACACCATGAGCCAAAATACATCTTGCCCCTGTATTACTTTTTTAGGTATTTTGTCACAGCAACAAAACTAACACAATGGTTTATACAAAAATCTAGATTATGCTTAGTATCTGCATCCAAAGGCCTTTATATGTATCTATAACTATCCAAACTATTTCTGATCAAAAATACTCTGCTTTTTAAAACATACAACACCAAAAAAGTTACAATATTCAATACTGATGTCATGGTCCAAGTAACAAATTTTTAGTTTTCCTTTACAAAAATTCTAAGTGCTTAGAGCTTTGATTGCTTACAGCTAATGGCAAATTGTCACCCAAGACCAACATGTCATATAAACAATACGACAGAAAGCTTTAAATTATTGCTACAATTTCTGTGTTTGATCAGAGCAACTTAGATTTTAAGTCACTAGAAATTTTAGTTGATAATCTTAATTCAACTAGTAAAAAGTTCAGCATTGGGTAGCACAGCATTCCTGACAAGCTACCCAAACTGCCTACTTCTACATTTTGTGAATTTCCTATTCACAAACTGCCCATTGTTTTTAAGCATCATGGTCAACTATTAACTCATTATATTGAGCTAATTTTATCTGAGTCCAGTTCTGTCCTGTAACTATGCAATGTTAAAATGAGGCTAAAGTGAATGAGTTGTGAGCCTGGAACAATGTTATATGAAGTGACCTCAGAACAGAAACAATGTAATTTTGTGCAAAGGGTAAGATTTTAAAACAGGCAAGTGAGCCACTGGAATCCCAGCCTTCTGGGCAGCTAAGGGAGGATACTTTGGCTCCATGGAAAAGACCTGAGTTCAGTCCCCTCTACTGCAAAAACATAGGTAATAGTAAGAAAAGCAGCCCACAGTAGATCCAGTAGTTCATCATAACTAAAGTTCAGGCAACAGGAAGGTATCAAAAATTTTTAGCCTAAAAATGACATCCATTATGCACCTGAAAAAAACCTTCCCTAAGTGGCAATATAAAGGATGACATGTGTGAATCAAAGGATCTAAGTTAGAATACCACAGCACTTAACTGATGAGCACCTTTGGGGATGGAGAGGAGGCAGAAGACACTCTGCAGCTATGTCCACTGGCATAGCAACAGCAACAAACGTACGGCACATGTGGTTTAAGACTCAGGACGTTTATGTACGAGTTTGTTTTTTCTGAACTAAAACCCAAGAATTCAGGTTTACTTCCAGTGTTGGCACCTTGCCAGAAATAACTGGGTTTTGGGTTGCAGTATGGTCACTTGTCTCTAAAAGGTTTGCCATCACTGACAACAGGGTAGAAGGAAAGAGCATCACTTTGCAGTAAGGTAGGAAGATAGACGATGAGTTCAATTTGGAATGAAGCTGCAGTACTGGTGTCCTGGAGAAAAGGGGGGGTTAAGGGAACTCTGAATTTCAGAGGTTGATTTTAGTCATCTGTATCTAAACAAAATTGTTTGCCAAACTGTCAAAAGTACCTCCATGATTCTTGCTCCTTCCACTTACTAATTATACTTTAATAATTGCTGCCAACTTTTACCACTCTTTAACTTAGCCATGAAAGAGCTGTGAAATCACGGACTTGAAGTGTCAGAACTCTTAACACTAACCTTCACACATTTGATTGCACCATGAAAATGCTACTGCTATTCCAATTACTTTCTGAGCCTTACCTGCAATCTGTATTGCCTTTACTCCTTCCAACTGTTTAGGGTCTCTGTTCTCTTTTGGAACATCCTAATATGAACAGCAGAAGAACTTGGCATAATGGTAAGCCTAAACTTTAGCTCAACAGAAAATGGTATTTAAAAAATGTGAAAATTTACTGAAAGTTGGAAAAGCACTGCAAAGCTTAGTTCTGCCATTTTGTTCTCTCCTACGCTTTATTCTACTAGCATTCATTATAATACCTTATGCCAGAAATTCAAAGAATTACCATCCATTTGCCTAAAAAACTCTTCATAAGGCAGTCATAATCCTTGAACTTTTAATTTAACTTAGCTCTGAATTGACAATGGGGGATTTTTTTCTTTTCCCTGTTTATTATCCCTTTATGTCTAGAGGTTTTTTGGAGGGGATTTCGATTTTGGGGGCTATTTAACGGCCTAGGCTGACTTTGAACTTACAGGGATCCTCCTGCATCACCCTCCATGTTTAACACTTCGAACTCCTTGGCCAAACCTTTTACACTGTTTCATACAGGTACTAGGAATCAAACGCAGGGTCTGTGCTTCTAGGCAAACGTTCCACCCGAGCTATATCCGCAGCCAAGAAATTTTTGGTAAAGATCTTTATTAAATCTAATCATCCAGCTGGGTATGGTGGCACATGCCTGTAATCCCAGATACTTGGCAACCTTGCAAGACCACTGTCTCAACAAAGTTCTAGGGATGTAGCTCAATGCTGGAATAAGCACAGGTTCTAAACTCAAGCCCCAGTATTTCCCCCCAGGCAAATCACACATTTCGGCACTTGATCTTAGCCAAAAGGCCAAGAAGCAATTATACATTTCTATTTTTTTAGGCTCCAGATGTAGACCTGTTAGATAAAGTAATACTCCTTGGCATTACTGAGCCAGACAGGACGTAGCTTGACTTTTCAACATGTTATATATCATTTTAAACATTGTTCTGCAGCTGTCACACATGAAGTTCAATACCAGGTGGTAACGGGATCTGAGAACTATTTCTAATCCTTCTCCATTGTGGTTCTACTTTGGACCTACTTTGTTTCAATATCCCCATCTAGGTTTTAACCTATTATCAAAATGAACAATGCAGAACTGGTTTTTGTTCAGGCTAATAAACTTTTAAAAACATATCAATATACCTACCACATGTCTAAAGAAATGCTAACTTGTCCTTAAATTTGGAGATTTCTCAATCTGTTTAGAAGAGGGAAGGAAATCTACAATCCATATAAATGAGGTTAACTTTAAAAACCTATTTATAAACTGAATTAATGAGAGACAAGAGGTCTATCTTGATTTTTAAAAGTACCAAAAAGGTGGCCAGGTGTGATGGCGCATCCCTGTAATCCCAGCACTTGGGAGGCTGAGGCAGGAGGACTGCCCTAAATTCAAGGCCAGCCTGGGCTACATAATGAGTTCAAAGCCTCCCTGAACTACATAGGAAGAACCTGTCTTTAAAAAAAAATCAAGTGTGGTGTGGCATGGTCATGTATGTTTACAATTCCAGGACTTAAGAGACTGAGGCAGGAGGATCACTAGTTAAATGAAAGCCTAATCTACAGAGAGAAGTAAAGCTTAGCCTAGACAACAGAGCCAAGACATGGTCTCAAAGATAAATGCCATAAATTTCACTCCAAATTCTATCAAAACTTTTCATCTCTTATATCCCACTTTTCAATTAAAAGTACAAATTAAATTTTAATAGTTATTTCTCACAGCTGGGAAATCCCTCACTGCGTTATTTGAACTTCTCTACTCAGAAATATAATGTTTGTTTTGAGAAGCTAGTAATCCAAAAGTCTTTTGCTACAATGTATTTGGTAATTGCATATTGATATTAACCAGTTAATTTTTATAGTTTATTATGTTTTTATACATATATCCGGTGATGATATTCAACTTCAAACAAACCAACAAACTCAAAAGTGCAAATTTAACATACGTATTGCAGCCTTAAAAGTACTCTGAAAACTGATTTAAATATGAAATTTGTACATTAAAGTTACTCAGTATTATTACCAGTGACCTTACACACCCTTTTACACATATGCATACCTAAAGCTGAATAAATGGCACTGTCCTTCAAATAATTTAAGAAGAGCACTTTAAGAATTATACAATATCTTAAAAAGAAAAAAGACTAAAGAAAACAACTGTTTTTTAGTTATTAACTAAGCTACTGTACTTTTAGAAAGAGTAATTTTCATCATAACGTTATGGCTAATAAGGTCCCTAACACAGAACAGGACAAAAAATATAAATCTGAATTCAATTTTTTTTTCTTTTGGTGCAGTACTAGTGATCGAAACTAGGGTTAAGGTTAAAGTCACTGAACCACACCCCTGCTCCTCTTCTTTTTTTGAGAGACGGTCTCAGTAAGTCACTAAATTGCCCAGGTTGCGCTCAGACCTATGATCCTCCCTTCTAACTCAGCCTTCCCAGAGTGCAGGGATTACACGCATGCTCCAAGACGCCCACCTCCTCTATCTTTTAATAATGTCTCAGACTTACCAATTACAAAATTTTCTGTTTTCCTGGGAGAAAGAGTAAAGAGAGTTTGAGGAATTTCAGATTATCAAACTACATCACACCAGATTTTTAACCAATGAGGTGAAGCCTAAAATCTACAAACAGCCATAGAAATCAGTTCTTTGGGACACAGGAATAGTCTCAAAATCACATAAACAAACAACAGCTATTACCACTTATGACATTTTATTGGCATATGACAATTTACAAGGGTCCCTGTTGCATTATACATCACACTGAGTAAGAATCGTTTAGCCATCTACATTCATTCTTATTGGGTAATATTTTTTCTCATATTTTAATTCCCAACACTGATTTTAACTGTGACAAAAGGGAACAAGAGCAATTCCTTGAAGCAAACCGCAACTGAAAACCTTTTTTCTTTTTGTATTAAATTCCTAGGATGTTTAAAAGTATACACACCTAAGAACTGAGTCATGGCCTTACTGAACAGTTTTGTTTCTGGAAATATCCTTTGGTTCATCTTTATTTCCCTTCTCCAAGCAAAAGAAAGTTTGTTAATGCAAGTATCAAAGAGTTATTTCCTGGCAATTGTAAGCAAATTTCCTTACCATTCAGCTTTTATAACATGTCATAAAGTGTGGAGTTAAACTGTGGTTAAAAAAATACAGACTACTTTTTATATTATTCTTGGCTCTGAAAAAGATAACATCCATAATGCCATTCTACTGCAGAGTTCTCACAATCACTCTATCCTACTATATTCTGATAGGATATTGCTTTCCTCAACTTTAAGAGTAAAAGTAACCAAAGTTAAAGCAATGCATTTGCACTTAAAAAATAACCTGCCCACAGGATTTAAGTAGCTTTATTCCCAACTTCCTATTGTGTAATTTCATGGCAAATCCCCTTTCCCCTTTTGCTTTTCAATGGAAAAGCAAAGCTACACAATTACAGACATGCATATGGATTCTATGTTTAACCAAACAGTAAATGTTAAAACCAATGTGTATTCACATAAAATAGAATGGTATGAAATTCTGTGTGGGGGGATCAACCATGTTGCTCTGAAATTTAAGTATTATTCTGAGTAAGAGGATATTAGTTACGTCCTAATTGATGCAATACATTCTTGCGTTGACAAGTACCTCTTCTTTGCTTTACTAGGTAATTTCAGAAAAGATAAAATAGAGGAAATAATGCAATACTAAAGACCTTAGACAATAAATACCAAATATACTGACTTTCATTTTAGTTTTGTTTAGTTTCCCAAAGCTATTAGCAAATATCCCTGGCTGTAATCAAGGTGCTATATGCATTGCAAAGCATCAAAAATGAGGATGAAAGAACCATACGCTTAAGATATTCAAAAGTTCACATTCATAGAATAAGCATTATCTTTAAATGCAAAAATATACAACTAATTCAGTTGTTGAGTTAAAATGAAATGTGGTTACTTTATATAAACAGACAGACTTAAATATGAAGTTTACTATTTCAGGTTTTTCATTCCTTAAGAGCTATAAACATAAAAAGTAATGTAATTCACATTTGAAAGACTATCTACCTGAAAGAAAGAATCCTTGAAAAGAGAAAGAAAAAAAGCTATTTTACAAACTGCAAGTGAAACAGGTAGGGGGAGAAAAAAACTAAGTTAGATCAATGCTACAACAAACTTCCTGCCAAAATCTTTTATTGATGATTAGAACTTAGTTACTAATGAACAATTATATCTAATTTTTCTTCTCGTTACACTACTAATTTTCACCTACTCAAAAGCTCAAATAATATGTAACCCATGAAATCAGGTATTGGACACATCAATTAATTCTGCAGGATAATCCTCTCCATACCAACATTGGGATTACGATTTTGTTCTTTTCCTTCTTTCCTTTTAACATTAAAATATTCTGTGGGAGTGGGACTTTTACTTGCTATATTATCACAAACCAGTTCCCTCTCTCGAATAGCTACTAAGACCATGACTCAAACTACCAAATGAGAATCAAAAGAGAACACTGAATTTTGAACTCAAAGAAGGCTCCTAAGAATGGTTTTTACAGGCCACTGCTTGCTTTCAGTAAAAATAACATTTTTCTCAAACCTTTTAATCCAACCTTTAATAGTTTGTACTTTTTAAACTATTGGCAAAGCATTTTTTTCCTTATCTGCTGAAGCGCTTAGTTTATCAAAGTAGTAATTTTTGTGGTACACTTCAAAAATTAGTTACCCTACAGCTGTAGTGTTCGAATTACCGTAAGATGTTAAACAGATGTATATAGTTAAAATAATTAGTGTAGTCACTATAAACAATTTCTGTTCACGGATTTGTATGTAGAGCTAACGTTTACTTCAGAATAAAACATTAACAAACAGGGAAGGAAGAGAATCAGAATTTTCACAGAGCTGTACTTGACCATATCTTATAGACAAAGCAGAATTACAATGCATGTAACAAAAACAGTAAAAGTATTTTTTAAAAGTTAAGAGTTACAAATATGGTACGTAACAATTTTCTACTTTTATTTCAATACAATTTTCAACATACAGCCTACTATTTTTCAAGATATTTGAAGACTTAAAACAAAATGTCTATAGACTACTTGCAAACAGTAAAATTTAATTAAAATGCTTACATTCTTATTTGAAAACAAAAATCAGGTAAAAAAATGGTGGGTGCAAGTTCTGCTCTCTGCAGCAATCTTACTTCAGAGTTACTATTCCTGAAAAAAAAAAAAAAGAAATGAATTAGTAGTAGATGTCTAGCATGAAAATTAATCATAATAAGTACATGTTCCTAAAAATTAATTACTAGAAATTGCCAACTGAAGCCATACCAAAGAAAATCTGTTAGAATCAAAAGGAGAAATTTTCTACCTTTTCTTCTTTGCGTCTGTCCTTCTTGTCTTCATTATTTTCCATAGTCTCTTCTTCATCTTCAACGATCCCATCCCCTTGGTACTTGTCATGGGTCCATTTTGGACTGCTACCTGATTTTTTGAAATTAAAGCGCCCTCTGCCACGTTGAAAGGTACCACGACCTCTTCCTCTTTTGGCCCAATAATCCACACCATCATCTCTGTCATCATGCTACAGAAAAGTTAAAAAAAAGAGACCAATGAAATGTCTTTTACAGAGAACATGATTACTTCTCCAATCATCATGAATGTTCTAAAGACTGATTATAAGATTGGTAATGTTCTTAAAACACAAAACCAATAAAACTGATTTTCCAACAAAAACATACTCCATTATCAAACAGAATAATCACATCTTACTACTTAGTAACCCAAGCACCAAGTGTAAACCTAACAATTATTTGGAGAATCTCAACTACTAAATTACTGCCGATTTTCAAAATTCTGACTTTTCTGGTTTCTATCTTACTGCAACCTGAGTCTATTTGTTACTGTGTTACATTCAATTAGAAAAAATAATTTCCCCCAATAAAATTACCTTAAAGATGTGGCAAAAATGTCACAATACAGTCACAGAATAAAACAGGTGGTATGATTTATACCTAACACAAAAAAGCAGATTTTAAAAATCCTATGGCGTGGAGGATTTAAATCGAAACCAATGAGTATGTATCAATATTCTGGACTAGGGCAGTTCACAGACAAATCACGATGACACAGTCCCTAAAGCAATGTACCTCAGCTATTTCCTTCGTCACTAACATATTGCACTCTTAACTTTCTACTATCTCTATTCAAATACAGATTTTTCAACTTAAATTTTCTGTTAATCAAAACTGTAAAATTTAAAAGTTTGTGACTGCAGATAGAGAAGTATTACATTCAAAAACAAAGCAAAAGGCCAAAAGTCTCCTGTAACACCAATTAATTAACTGCTAGCTACCTCTACTTAATAACTCTTGAATTTGTAACCCACAAAATGGGAACTGTAGCAAAATTGATGCCCCTTTAACAAGGAAGCAGTTACAATGCAGAGAATATTGCATAGGATATGGAGTACTGGAACTGAACAACTACCAAGTCTCTACAAATTTCAGTATTATGTGATGTATCTTTTTTAAAACACAGTATCTATTTTTGCACATATTCATCTAATGCAAAGTAGCCACCAGCATAATTAATGGAGGCTTATCAACTAAATTATATAAAATACCACTAATTGTTTAATCTATTTCTTTCAAACCCAACAAAAGATTACTATGATAAAAATATACAAGGTCTCATAAAGAATTATTTCTGGCACTATCAAATGTATAAATTCAAGTTTATCATTAAGAATTTAATTGCAAACCCCAAATAAAACTATTTTAAAATAATACGCCACCAAAATAATGTCTATAGTCAATCACAATTTTATTCTTATGGCATTAACACACACCCACACTCTAGAGTTTGTGGGAGGTTATTTTGTGTTCTCTTTTTGGTGGTGTTTACAGTATTTCATGAATTTGCGGGAAAATGCAAGTAATTTTGGAGTAAAGGCATCAGCTTAAATCTTAATAGAAAATTTAACTTTGGGAGACCTAAGAATTTATTTCCTCATTTTAATAAAGGAGATACTTGAGGGAAAATACAGAACATATGTAAAAAAGTACCTGGACCAGTATCTGACAAGCACTAAATTAATGGTAGTACTGTTTCTATACTACATACTATGAGTAAGGCATTGCTCCAAGCACCATGTACATATTCATCTAATCCTCACAACAACCTTATAAAATACTGTTACTATACTTGTTGTAAGACACAAAGAAATTAATATCCCTTATAACAATCACCCACAGAATAAATTTTCCAGGCATCTTAATGGTAGTAAATGACTAAACAAACCTGACAGCAGAGCATCAGAAATAGTTAGAAACAGAAAAGGCAGTGGCAAAGCTAAACACCAGAGTTAAACCAGTCATTACTTTCTTCCTTAGTCTTTTTTTTTTTTTTTGAGATAGGGTTTTGCTATGTAATTCAGGCTAGCCTTGAGCCCACTTTGTAGTACTAGAGTATCTCATGATGATCCTCCTCCTGCCTCAGCCTCCGAAGTGCTGAGATTACAGACACGCACCACTACCCTTGGCTACTAGTCCTAACTTTTAGATATACAATCATCTGAAACTTGGCTAAGAAACATTGAGAGAAAAGAGGTACATCTTTTTAGAGGGTATCCTAGCAGCTGCTTACATTTTGTTTTGGCAGTACCAGGGATTAAACCCAGGCCCTTGCCCATGCTAGACAAGTGCTCTACCACTGAAGTGCCCCCCAGCCCTTTTTTAAATTTTTGAGACAGAATCTAAGTTGCCCAGGCTGGCTTTCAAACTGCCATCCTCCTGCCTCAGCCTTCCCAGCAGGTGGGATTTCAGATATGCACAACCACACCCAGCCTCAGTGAAACTTTTGATACCATACTTTTACCTCAAATTCTTAAGATTTCAATCTCGTTATAATTTTAAGAATTAAATTATTTCAGAGATGACAAAGGGACACAAGTTAGATGTTCATACCTAGACAAATACAGTTTAACAAAGGAATCTGTAGTAGATCTTCTGAATCCTCTTATCTCTTCTCCACAGAATAACGAAGTTTCAAATGGCTACCCAAATGCCAAAGCACCACCACACCCTTCCCTATCACTCCTTCTCTCCCTCAGAACACATCAACTCAACACGGAAAACTTCTGCATTCAATTCTTTCTCATTTGCTCCAACTCTTCATACTCAACCCTCCATGGAATTTCAGGTTCTCTGAGTACTGAAAACATTATCACACCTACATATAAATTCAAGTTTTGACAGGAAATTTCACAAATACAACAAATTCTACTATAATTTACTACTTTCAAAACTACAGACCAATGCATAGGTTCAAATCCTGACCCCAATTCCTACTAGCCACTCAATGTCTGCAGTTTTTTAATCTGTAAGAATACCCCCAAACTCAAAGGGACTTCATAAATACTAAATTAATACATGCAAAACATTCAAAACAGCATCTACTCTTACACGTAAAGTTCAATAAATGTTAGCTATTATTACTAAGTACATATTAATCTTTGACCAACATGGGCAAAATGTCTATGCTGGGAGATTATTCTAAAAGAACCTAACAGAATGCTTAGTTTTGAATCTCATTTTTTTCTGAATTTTATTTGTTTATATTTCTATTCTCAACACTGTCTGAAAAGCCATCTTTACATAAGATGCAAACTATTTTAAATTCTAATAGTCGCATTAAACCTAAAGTTGCCATTTCAATGGCTCATAGATCCAAAATAATTAACCTTGAGAAATGACTAATAAGGAAAAAATTTATCAGTATACTAGTTTTACTTAATATTCTAGTGAACATCACTGTGTGATGCATAGGTACATTTTATATACAGACCAGAATTTGGAAATATAGCCCAAAAAGCAACATGTAAAATATTACTGCTGCTTATAAATTCACTCATTAATAATACTGCCTAATTACATGTCAATCTGAAATAACTATGTCTCAATTTAAGGTGAAATCTATGATACCAGATTCCCAAATGCCAGGACTGGATTAATTTTGTTTGTAAATTGCTAAAAGCAGTATATATTTATTATATAATTGTTCATCTCTCATTCTGTCTTAACTTTTTGACCTTTCTCACTTGGTCTAAGTACTTGTCTGGCATTTTTAATATCATTTCTCAACCCAACTTTGAAATGTTGGTCTTTTAATTTCTTCTTTTCTGACTAGGTGACCTTGTCATGGTTTTAACAGCAACCAATAATATGATGGTTCCTGAGTTATTTGGTCTAAATCTGCATTCTTAACTATCATCCGATTTCTCCTAGTCACTTACGCAGTCAGTCCAAAACAGAATTTTACCTTCTTGTATCTTCATTTGCGTTCCCTAGAACAGAATTTAACCTTCTTGTAGATTCCATCTAGAATCCGTATCTTAAATTCTTTTCTCTAACTACCAAAACCCAACTAGATGGTCTCAAGGTCCCTATAAATGGTTATCTTTTCTCAAATGCAGCCAATTAGCTCAGGCACTCAGTACCTCTCCAAACTTCTACCAACCACAGTTTTTCCACACCACCAGTTAAAACCCAAATTCATTACTAAGTATAAAGGCCTTCCACAATCTGACTCCTGCTGCTTCTTAGTTTTTCCAAACTTGTACCGTCTAACCACTTGAGTACTGGAGTTTCCTATACCATGTTGCCTCACCCCTTCTGCTACCTGTAGCACACATATGCCTAATCATGTTTAAGATTCACGTTTCACTCTCCTTTTCAAAAGGCCACCATTTCCTCCTTTGTGAAAAGCACTATATATACATTTAGAAAGTTTCTCTATGACTAGTCTAAGCCAAGAATTGGAATACTCTCACAACTGTCTTTCCATTCCCAGTACCTAGCATCAATAGTAGACTACTAATTATAAATTCTTAAATCAAAAGTAGATAGATCCTTTAAACTTTAACTGAATCAAATGTTTTTTATCTTCCGCACTGTCAACTCAAACAACTTAGCAGTTTCACTTCAAAGTATAAACTGAGCAAACAGTATGAACAATGCCCTCTGTAAAAATTTATGGAACTTTTTCAAACTC
Organism: Hystrix cristata; assembly: GCA_004026905.1. Classification (NCBI taxonomy): domain Eukaryota; kingdom Metazoa; phylum Chordata; class Mammalia; order Rodentia; family Hystricidae; genus Hystrix; species Hystrix cristata. The sequence goes on along the minus strand of PVJO010013789.1, from coordinate 10,062 downwards.
CAGGGTCCATAATCCACCGTAAAAGAAGCAAAGGGAAGTTAGTTTTTGAAAAGTATATTATTCATTTTCCAAACAAAACAGTCAATTCAGATACAGTTTTCCACTCTAAACAGATTTGCCATAAACATTCAGGTTTACTCTAATATATTCATAAAAAGTCAAATTAATGACAAAACCCTCTAAATCCACTTCTACTTTCTTACTTGCTCTCACCAAGCAATTTATTTTCAACCTGACCTATGAAACATGACTGCCCTGAAAACCAGCGACAAAAATGAGTACCTCCTGTTAATAGTCTTAGTATTTTAGGTTTTTCTCTATAATGCACGATATACCCATGACAAAAAAAACCAGAAAATTATCTAGAGATCCTGCGGAACCCACCATCTCTACCTTTATCCTCAGAAAACAACTTTAGAGGAAAAGCATCACCATCACAAGGAAGCATCAAGTAGTGAACCCAGCAACTTTTCCAAACATAATTTTGTATGTACCTTTCTTTTATTCCAATGAAATCTGATGGTTTTCCTGACACCTTTTATTCTAAATACTATGAAAAAATGCTTGTGTTTCATTTAGATAAACAGCCGTGATGACAGAAGGAACATCTCATGAGAAGGTTCTACAACTACCACTGTCTTACTGACATGAAACACTGTTAAGCTTGACTAGAATATAATGTTCTCTAAGAACGTGGCTATCACATCAGGTGTATTTTTAGTTTACCCTGATCAGCCTACATGTGATGTCAAGAAAGTACTATATAAATAAGACTAAAAAGACTGACATTTTCAAAACTCCAAAACCTGAGTAATGATTTATTAAAAAGGTTTTCCCACATTATGGCGAAATCTCGTAATAGTAAATTATCTATACTCAAATGTCGTCACCTAGTATGTTTTAAAAATTAATGCAAACCACATAAACACAGATTTCTAACACCCACCAAGAAGTACTTCTTGCTCTTTGGGGTATATTCTGGATCCCATTCCTCTTCCTTCGGTCTCTTTTGAAAAGTAGTATTTGAGTTGTTTGGACCAGTATTTGTCCCAGCAAAAACTCCTCTGGCTCTTCCTCTGCCTCTAATTCGAAACTGATTAACATTAACAGAGTTGTTTAGTAATGCAATCAAAGGTATTTAGTTACATGCAAACTCTAACTTTACTGCAGTAACAACAAAACAAAATATATATGCCCTAATGTCCTACCTAAATCTCAAATTTGTAGCCACCGAGGATGGTAAGAATGCTGTTTTATACCATAGGCAAAAAAAATTCTGCCTCCTCAAAGTTGAGTAGGTTAAGAAGAAATGAATAATCAATGTGTTAGAAGACTCCACTTTCATGGCCTAAGTAAAACTCTGAAATAATCAACTCTTTTCTCCCTTTTACAAGTTAAAAGAATTGTCTAATTCCTTTCAATTATCATAGGAGCCCCAAGTGTTCAACCGTATCTATTATCACATGAGAAAAGCTCTATTTTCCCAATGACCTAATCAACAGCCCCTAATCAATACCCGACTATATATAACTCCAGCTAGGAATCAAACTAGATACTAAAAAGCCAACAAGATGTACTACTATGAAGTCATTAAACAGCTATAGAAACTTTATGGGAACAGGGATAGTAGGTATGCTGGGTAGAATAAAAAGGAAAGTTATGATTTCTACGACTGATACACATACAAACAAGGGCTTGAAGAAAACACAAAAATGAAAACAGCTGTAATAGAGACAAAGATAAGGATTTTTAAATGTTTTCAGACGGCTTTTCAAACACTGACTAAAGAAATAAATCTCAATTTTTCTTTTGGGTCTTATAACTACGTATATTGATTTCAAAGTATACAGACACTTTAAGACTTTAAAATGACACTTCTTAATGAAGACAATACTTCCAATACCATTTCATTTTTCAAGACTAACTCTGATGTTAGGAATAATGACATGCATGGCAGATGATCTTTAAATCTTATTTGACTTTCCCCATGTTAGTAACCTGAAGTAAAATCCTATCAAATGATCAAAGATAATTTTATAACTTACGAAGGTTCCTCGTGGTCGGCTAACTCCTGCAAAGCCAGAGTATTCTTTCAGTTCATGGTGGGTTTTAAATTCTTCTTCTCTTTCCTTCTTACCCTCCTTTTCTTCTCGAGAACTGGGAGAAGAAGGTGATGCTGAAGAGGATGAAGATCGAGAATGATCCTGCTCTCTACTTTTATGTTTACTGCAAAATAAAACAAAAAAAGTGCTATTTTTACAAACATAAAGAACCCTGCTGGATCTTATAATAAGAGGGATATTTTTTAAGTCAAAAAACTATCCCCTATTAAGATTACATATGTAAAATAATTGGGTGTTAAGCTTTGACACAGTCTGTTTCCACTCTCCTTCAAAGTTTGTTTTACATCACTACTATAAAACATGGTATGGCCTGGCAGTTTTAAACTAGTAATCTGTAAACTTCAAGAACGAGGTTCAATTCTTCAATATTTTAAGTTAACTTGTAAAATCTTTTATTATTTTAATGAAAGGAAAAGAAGAGTAGGAAAAAGAAATTTCAAAAGGCCAAGTTTCAAAATAACTGCAGTTTGTAACACACGTGCTAAGAACAGTTTGTATGGTTTGGGCCATAATACCATTATAGAAAACGAAAACCATATGACATTACAAATACCAGTCATAAATTTAGAAACACAAGTAAAATTCACCATTTACCTAATGAACAGCAAGAAAAACAATTATCTATAATACTTTGTATTCTTATTATTTATTTGACTCTATGATAATCAAATTTACATGATTCTAATACAAAACCCGAAAAGGTCATACCTGCGGTAACTCTTACCACTGCTAACAGTATCCATGGAAACATTATTTTGAAAGACTAATACACATTGCTATTTCTAGTCCTTCCTCCCCCCAATTTCTCCCATGTTAAACCACTAGATAATCAGTTTAAAATTCTTGTACTCTGGGTGTTATGAGTTGAAAAAGTGCGGAATCAAGCATAACGAACCAAAGTTCTTACACAAACTGTTTCTAGAAATGCACTGCATTGAAGTCCAACCTCCTGATGTAGCCTGGATAATAGGACACATTAATTTGTCATTTTTTTTTTCAGTGTTAGCTTGCTATTCCAAAGTTTTTGTCCTCATCCACCATAAGCCGTGTAAAAGACAAATACATTTTTGCTGTAAAACAAATAATTTTAATTGTTTAAATTTAAACATTCGATTACACAATCAAAATTGAAAGCAATTAAGCTGACAATTATTATGGCTAATTAGAAGCTAAAACCTAACAGACAATTTTTTAAATTACCTGTCATCTTTGTAAGATTTGTATTCCTTGTAATCTTTTGGAGTTTTTTCCTGCTTTCTTGATCCACTGGATTCCCTGGAGCCCTTGGAATCCCCCCGTTCTTTACTTCTTTCTTTTCTACGGCGATCAATGTCATGCCGAAGATCAGCAGAATCACACCTTAATTTTTTATCTCCCTATAAAACACATGCAAAATACAGATTTCAGAGAAGACACAATAAAGATACATAGTTAAGATTTATGCCAGTTTCTAAACTGGCATTTTAGTATCAGAAAAGAATGGATCAAGTACTACACTACCATCAACCTTAGTTTTAAGTGCCCAATTATTTTTACTATTTGTGTACACAAGTACAGCGAGATTGGAGAAGTTATTAAAAAGTGATTATCTTGAAAATTTTATATTTTTATTCAAATCAATTCACAAACTTTTGTACAATAAAATGTTAACAAACATTTTTCCACTCAAAACAACCCTCATCTTAACTGCTTTTTTAAAATAACAATGATAAAAGTTGTAATCTATAGTAGTGTTGTAAACGTCTGCCTAAAAAGTTAAAGGATCCTAAAGTAATGGTTCTCATTAACTAAGCCTCATTATCAAGTTCTTCCCAAATAAGTTAACAAACCCAATTAAAAAAAAAAACAACCAAAACACTTCAAAAGAATTCTGCAATTTCCATAACATGCAAGTGGAATGATAATGAAACCAATTGAGATTGAACAAGGATCGAAACAATGCCAGAAAGATATTATTCGCAATCCTGTACTCAGTATCTTGGGCCATATACTGCCCTTTGTCAATTCAGGTATTGCAACGGACATTAGTTTAACTGGGTCACAATTCACCTCCTTCTTGTTCCATTGCTTTTTCAAATACTACATAATTTAGGAAGATGGAAAGAGGCATCTAGGAATGAAGAGAAATTATACATCAGTAAGATGCTAAGCAATGTGGACATCCTTGCTAGTATTCAACAACATGAAGTATTTATTCTGGGAAGTCTAGTTATAATATTCATCAGCATTCATAAAACTGAAAGAAAAAAGTATCTTTTGGAAAGATGTGCTTCTAAGATAACAAAGAAAAAAATAATCAAGAGCAAAAAACTTCCTATTCACCTAGGTTAAGTCCACAAGTATAAGTAAGCAAGTGAAAGAACTTTATAAATTGCCAACTATATATACGTTAATTAAATATTAACATGTTAATTACTCATTCAGGTAGATAGAAAAGGATAAAAACCAATGTTGTATCATTTTGTTCTCCTATCAGTTTTTATTACTCTTCCAGATTAAAATTTGGTCTAAATAATAAGAAAATATTCACTGTCAGAGCACAAGTATAGATTGGATTATTGGGAAAACAAAATTAACACTGAACCCACAGTATTGTAGAAGAAGAAGAAAAAGACAAAAAATTTCACTTCTCAAAACCTGTTTTTCCAAATCAGTATGCCCTGGAGAAATCACTTTTTTTATACACTAGATTCCACACCCAGTCAATCAGTAGCATGCCCTATCAATACACTTGCATACTACTACTGTTAGTAACAGCTTCTTTTAATTATCAACATTTCAAAACAACCCAAGCATTCCACTACTATATAAAACAGATGTATTCTCATTTTATTAGAAAAATCAAGGTTCAATTTAAATTTTTCCAAATACAAAGAGTACTTACTGATGGCCAGAATTAGAACCAAGGACCACTTCCAAAGGTTCCCTAATCTTTTCAAAACAGACAGCTGCTCCCATTCTGCCTTTTCTGCACATTTTTACTATCAGACATACTATCAGTGTATGGCCTGACCTACACACTAGTCTTAGTATCAATTGTGAATTATCAAAATATATCCAGAGTCCCTGGAATTCCATTCTCAACAAGGCTTCCCCTGTGTCTGATCTTTTCTGGGCTTTCACAAGTTTAAAATGCAAACAAGAGATATTCCAATAGTGACAAGTACTTTTTCTTCCAAAGTTTCAGTGGTAAATCAGATCTCAGAATGCTTATTTCTTAATTCACATCAAAAGTGTCCAAAGGCATGGGGACAAATTCTGGCTCAATCATCTTACCACAAAACTTTACAGAAACCATAATATAATGTACACTTAATTTTACAATCTTCCTGTCTACCTATGGACTCTTTACATTTTCTTAGAACCAACATTTTCACTGAAGCATTTTAAAAAAATATTCTTGGTTTAACTTATTACAGTGTCAGCTTAACTTCCCCTAGGGAGAAACACCGCACAATGCTATAAACATTATGTGTTTACAAGCTAAAAACAGAAGATGGCTATGAACATTCTGCCTTAAGAGAACTACATTTAGTACAATTTCATTAGTTAAACTGAACTCAGAATGAAAAGAAACTCAAAAACGTACCTTTTGATTTTCTTCTTTAAAAACCCTCTCCTCTCCTGCTAAACGGGTATGCTTCCTCAGGGCACTTGGAGAGATGTCAATTCTCCTTAATGTAAAATAAAGTGTTTTTGTAGTCATGGTATTAACTTTATGGTTCAAAACCTTACATAAGATTTCCAATTTTCATGAGATACTAGACAGTTATTTCTCTCCCAATCTACTAAGTTCTCTCCCAATCAACTAATTTAATGTAGTAAATTAATTCTTAAAAGGCAATTTAAAAATAAAAATAATATCCATTAAGAATGAATTAAAATGCTCTGGAGATACATATAAATGGACCCTAACCTTTTAAAGCAAACATTTCAGTCTGCAAAATTAGAAAATCATATTTTGATTGAATACTATCAGTTTGAGTGTTGACCACCATGGAATTTTAATACAGCAATATCCTTGATGAACACATATAATTACTAGCTCCTAAAAAGTCCATCCTTTTACATATTCAGTGCACTTCTGATTTTATTCTGCACCTTTCTCTTTAAACTAAGATCAACTGCAAATTCCCAATCTTTTTTAGCAGTCAGTCACTACCAAAACCATACCAAGGAACTGAGTACTAAGCACTGAGTTACTTTATAACCAATATCACTAATTGTTACCACTGTCTTGCAAATCAGACATTACTTCTGTTTCACAGATGAAAAAACTGATGTCCAGTGATTAAATAACATGTTCCTGATAATGCAATGAAGTGAAAGAACCAGAACTACTATACTATACAATTATCTCGACTTCAATGTTGTCATGAAAAACAGTTCTACCTCTCACTGAGCTTTTGGTTTCTGTGCCACTTGGATTCGAACCCAGGGCCATTATCAAGCACTCTACCAGAGCTGTTACATCCCCAGGCCATACCAGGCATTTTTATTTCACAAATTTACGGGTAGTAAATTCAATTACTGCAGGCCTCTACTCCCCTCTCTCTTAAAAAAAAAGTCAACTATTTAAACTAAAAGTGATTAAGAGTATTTTAAATTCTAATGATCAGTCTAGACAAAGTAAACTATAGGTAAACTATAGATTTCTTAAAACTAGGAAATGTATATTTCAAATATAAACAAGGAAGAAAACTGCTTTATTTGTATCATGATGATAGTATACTTCCCATATAAATCTTGTTCAGGTTTCCTGCTAGTAAGACAACATTTTTATTTGAAAATTCAGGACTACACATACCTGTGTATCTCAGGGCTCTTTTGCCGGGTACTACGTTCTTCAGTGGCTTTCTGATACGAAGTGAACCGCTCGTTTAGGGTCACTGCGGGTGATTTGAAGTATTGCTCTGTTGATTTAGGAGAAATACTGCCGAGTTAGGAATCTTTACTTTAAGAGGGGATTTTCATTTGTGACAGAAGGGCATGTAGCAGGTGAGAAGAAAATAAATAGACAAGGAACCTAGCAGAAGAGAATCAAGTGTTACAAAAAACTCCTACCCTTTCCTTTTTAACTTCCTGTACCTCAACAATAAGTGATCATAAAGTTCCTCACAGGCCTGTCAATAGTACATATGATCCAAGAACTACAGGTTAAGAATCTAACTCCATTCCTATGCACTACTTCCTCAAACAAAAAGAAACAATAACACATGGATGTCCCTATTTTGCCAGTTCATAAATGAAAAAATATACTTCCAGTTATCATTTACAGAAAACAAAATATACAAAAATAACTACACAAAGATGGATTGAGTAAACTAGTAAAATTATTTCATCAAGAACTATGTTGATATATCAAAAGAAATGTCTTTAAGAAAAAATGAACACTGCCATTAGACTGGAAAAATATATTTAAATCAATTTACATTCACTAATTACTCCAAAACTCTGGCATCTTGGCAAACCTGAAAGCACATGTGAGATGGTCATCTTGGCTTTCTTTAAACAACTTTAAAATTACGAGTATAACTACTGAAGTCTTTAAACCAGTTCAAGATATGCTGTAAATGTAAAAGACGTATAAAGTCATGAACTATGAAATGTTGCTTAACAGGTCAACATACATCTGTGTCAACTTACCGCCCAATATCCAGCATATGTCTCATAACCAATCATTAAAACTTGAAACGGCCACTACAAGGGTAGTGCCTCAATCTTAATTCCATGAAACCCAGGAATTTGAGCTAGTAACTCAGTTTTTATGCCATTTTTGCCAGGAAGACAGAAGATTCAACTTTGCCTGTATCTTTCAACAGCTATTTTACTTTGAAACATGGATTTTGCCATTTCAAAACATATTCCAGGACCTAGTTACAATGAAAAAGAAAACATCACTGGGCATTTTCAGCTCTGTATTAAGAGCGAGCTGTTCAGATCGGATGCACAATACCAATTATGAAACATAACTACAGTTCTTTTAAAAAAGAAAAAAAGGATATGAAAAAGGAAAAATTTTATCAAAATCTGATCTCAAAATTCAGCAGTAGATTGTAAAATGTAAAAACAAGCCAAAAAAAGGTAAAAAATGAAAAAATGTTAATATTTTATATCTTATGTACCATTTTATGTAATAGGTCACAAACTGGTTCACAAATGTACTTAAAGCCAAATAGCAAAATTCTTTTGTTACCATGTGTAATTACAGCCAAAAAGATTAATTATTCACTGTTTTGAAATATCAAGCACAAAAGGAATTACTAGTGACAAATTTTAGCTATTATGAGCTGTTTTCATGACAAACTTTACAAAAAAAAGGCTTAAATTAAGACCAACAGCCATGGAGGTTCCTACCTAGGAAAGAACCTATTAAAACACAAAAACAAAATTTAATCTAATTGCCCAAATCATCATACCCTAGAACCTTCGAAAATTACTACTAGCAACTATGAAACTAGAATTACATACTGGTGAAAACAGAAAATCACTACTTCAATTGAAATGAAAATCCTCAACTTTAGGACCTAAAGAAATATTCTAGTACCCTAATTAGTAACTACACATGTAATCACTATCTAATATGCTTTTAAGTTTCTTGGATTTTCTCTTTAAAAAGCCTGATAAAACTATTTCTGGTTTATCATCATTTTTAAAACAAATTAAGCAGCAGAAAAGACAGGAAATTAATAGTTTTTCTACTAGTTCCAGATTTCTTTAAAAATTGAAGAGAAATTGAGTAAACAATAGTAACACCACTGCCTTTTGTTATAAAGCCATGCCAATAGTACATCACACAAGTCATGAGCAAGCTACCCAAGATATGCATTCTTCACCTCAAACATGCTATAATGGCACTTTTTAATGACTTTTAGCATTTAATAAAGTCACTTCACATTTTAACATGATACAGTTTTTAAGAATGTTTTAACTCTAGTATTTTGGTAGTTTATTAAATAGCTTCATGAGACTCAATGCTAGCAAGACTGATTATCTCTTCCACAAAACTGTTTCTCCAAATTTTTCATAGTATTAATGCATACCTGTTATCCCTGGAGTATACTGTTAAACTTATTTATTTGCATGCAAGAGAAATTTAATTAATACTACTAAATATATTAAGAGTACCTTTAACATGATGAACCAAGGACACAATGTGTTGTATAAATGACTCTGAAGTGCTTTTGCTGGCCTGAGGCAACTTAATGTGGTCAAAGATGGATCGGAATTCTTGCTCCTTCTTGACAGAATGGACAAGTGTACTAGCAAGTAGCCTGTCTTTAGTCAAGGAGGCAGGTCTGGAACACAGTGATAACACACACACAAACAAAATATACCATTGGTTTGAATGTGAACGTAAGCATGTTTACAAAATAAGTAACTATAATATTAACTACCCACAGATCACTTACTGTCAATGTGGAATTACCTGTTAGAATCATCAAGAGGAACAGGTGCCATTTTGAGTTTGACTTCAGGACGATGAGAATCACTGGCTATCATTTTGATCCTAAGTGGACTCTCCTCTCTGAAGGTAGACTTTTCTCGTGCATCCAGATTCTTGTGTAGAGGGGGACTGTAATCAAAGAGGTCTTTCAGCTTTTCAGACTTTACCTGCTCAGGTGACTGAGTTTCTTTCTTTACTGTTATTCTTTCAGAACTTTTGTCTTCTTCCTTGTGCTTATCTTTTGTAGTGCTTGGCCTTTCTACTACGTAGCCAGTCTCTTTAATTTTATAGTTTTTTTCTTCTCTAAATCCATCACTTTCTCTACTGCCTTTCAGTGAAACTTTGGACTTGTACTTGGATCCTTCCTCCTCAGTATTCCGATGAGATGCAGTAGCAAAATTTTTACCCTGATCTGCGAGGACTGACTTCCTGAACTGTCTATAATCCTCTGTCTCCTCTGTGTCATCCCCTTCTGAATCATTAAACTTCTGT